>MDKI01109208.1:0-20713 GCA_005239505.1 Nicotiana paniculata
TAATAATAGTTATCATATCTTGATATATTTTCTCTTAGATTCAAGCTTTGTCATTATCTTTTTCATTTTTACTTTAAATTAGCATTTCATATATGCAAATAAGTTTGGTTTCGGCTCTGGAAAGATTGTTTTATTTTTCATTCACCACAATTTCTGGTATGTACCTTGAAGGTTGCTTCGGACATCAATAAGGTCGTGATGGCGCTGGACATCAATATCAGGCAAGTCAAATCATTAATTAATTGAAAAAAAATTCCGTTTTTAACATTTATGAAAAAAAAAAAAATATTTTCTTTCATTTTATTACATATTAACCAAATAAAAATATGTTAAGTAAAACAATGGTTTAATATCCCAATACATCCTAGAACCTGGTGTCACAAGTACATGAGCCATTTCTAATAATTTATACAATCGTCACAAGGCCTTGTCCGAAATACAAATTGGACAAGAAAATTTAAAATAAAAATAAATACAGTACGAGGGAGACTCTGTCAGCTGCGGATCACCTCTGGATGATGCAGCTTGCCTAAGTCTCCGACATCCTCCAAATTGCTATGAAAGTACATGTGCAATAAAATGCACATCAAGTGTAGCATGAGTACAAAAATAACGTGTACTCAGTAAGTCGCCCGCCTAACCTTAGAGAGGTAGTGACGAGAGGTCGAATTAGACACTCACTAAGGGCCAGCAACTTAATTAACAATATAAGATGAACACGGTAGGCATGTAAAGATAGCAAAGAAGCAATACATATAAGGCAGTGAAATCCAAGTAAATACTGGGAATAAACAAACAGTTACCACTTCCTCATTTCCCGCCAAATATTTTAAATAACAATTTCCTCTTTGTTTTTCCCCAAATATCTTGTCACTTTTAAAAATCCATGAAAACATTTAAGAATTTAGCATGCGCATACGGGATAAGGACAACCGTCCTGAGCCGTCATAATAATCAACTTTGTGCACTGCCGAGGATCGAACGACCCATACCAAAAGTGCACCTCTCAAAAAAATACTCATGTCTATGCACTGCCGAGGATCGAACGGCCCGTTCCAAAAGTGCATCTCTCATTATAATAATCCTCTCTATGCACTGCCGCGGATCGAACGGCCCGTCCCATAAGTACACCTCTCAATATAATAATCATGTCTATGCACTGCCGAGGATCGAACGGCCCATACCAAAAGTGCACCTCTCAATAAAATACTCATGTCTATGCACTACCGAGGATCGAACGGCCCGTTCCAAAAGTGCATCTCTCATTATAATAATCCTCTCTGTGCACTGCCGCGGATCGAACGGCCCGTCCCATAAGTACACCTCTCAATATAATAATCATGTCTATGCACTGCCGAGGATCGAACGGCCCATACCAAAAGTGCATTTTTAAATCCTTCGTGGCATACGGCCCGCTCCCATGAGATAAGGGGAAGTAATACTCTACTCGCGGAATGTGAATTGCGAAGCGGTCACATTCATATCGCACAATCAACAATCCACCCCGAATACGTTGGGAAACAAATACTCAAGTAAATGACCAATTTCTCTTTTAAAAACCACAAATAGTATTTAAACCACCTAGGGGGACAATTCCCCCTCACAAAGTTAGAAAGGAGACTTACCTTGCTCCGAATTTCCATAACCGGCCTCCAAGCCCTTCTGATGACTCCAAACGGACGCACAACGCCCCAAAACTATCCAAACAACGACAACCCAATGAAAATATACTCTAATATTTGCAACTATTCCAAATTATATAATTTCCCAACCTCGCTTAGTGAACTGACCAAAATGCCCTCAGGCCCACGTGCCCGGAATCCAAAATTTCTCGAAGATACATTCTACCCATAGCCTTACTAACTCAAATATACAATTTAATCAATTATTCATGCTCAATTCGTGGCTAAAAAAATCCAATTTCTATTTTCTAGGTTTCTTCAATATTTCCCAAATTCCTACCAATTTCCATGCCTAATCCATGCATATAATCTTGTATTTAATTCAAAATCGTGAAGAAATTACTTACCTTGCGATCCTTGACGAAATACTTCCCTTGAAGCTCCTCAAAATCGCCCATAACATATGAAAATAGATGAAGAAATGACCCAATTCTCGCTTAAAAAACCAATCTGCCCAGGCCTATTTCCGTACCTGCGGCCCCCTTCGCACATGCGCTTCCGCAAGTGCGCCCAAATCTCCTGCACCTGTGGCCTCCTTGGCTCCAGCCCAATTTCTCACCTGCGACGCCCTTAGCCGCACCTGCGGCCAAAGCCTCGCAGGTGCGGACCACACCAGATAACAACAACCTTCAGCTTTCTTCAACTTCAAATATTGATCCGTTAACCACCCGGGACCCCTTCCAATTATACCAACCTGTTCCAGAACATAATGTGTACTTGCTCGAGGCATCAAATCACATCAAACAACATCAGAACCACGAATCGCACTACAATCCTAACTTTATGAACTTAGAAATTTCCAACTTCTACATCCGATGCGGAAACCTATCAACTCACGTCTGATTGACCTCAAATTTTGCGCACAAGTCATATTCGACATTACGGACCTACTCCAACATCCGGAATCACATCCTGACCTCAATATCAAAATTTTCACTTCCGGTCGGACTCCTCAAAAACCTTCAAATTTCTATCTTTAACCAAATGACTTCAAAATGACCTACGACCATCCAAATTCACTTCCGATCGCACCCTCAACTCCAGAATCACCATACGAAGCTACTACCATACACGGAAACCCAAACAAACATCAACATCACTGAAATGCGCTTCAGGCCAAACTTAAGAAATTTCTTCAAAAATGCTGACTTCCACAATATGCATCGAAACACCCCCGGGTTATCCAAAACCCGATCCGGAAAAACGCCTAAGTCCAAATACGAACCTGCAGGAACCCGCAATCCTGATTCGGAGGTCTTTTACTCAAAATTCCAATCTTAGTTGATTCTTCCAACTTAAGGCTTCTGAAATGTGAATTTTCTTTCCAAATAAACTCTAAACTTCCCGAAATTCAATTCCGACCACGCCAACGGGTCATAATACCTGAAATGGAGTTGCTCACGACTTCAAACTGCTGAACGACTCGCTAGAGATCAAAACGACCGGTCGGGTCGTTACATAAGCCATCGTTAGAGGATCTTTAAGCCAATATTAATCAATTACGATAAGTAAAAACAATTAAGCCGAAATAAATTTAATACTGAGTCTGAATCAATAAAAATAACTGTAATATCTAAGTACAACCCGGATCTAGAGTCAAAATTCACGAGCTTTTAGAATTTCTACGAATAATGTTTGCAATAAATACAAATTTCTCGAACGAAAAGAACAGTAAACTGGGGGAAATGGAAGGGGAATTCAAGATTTGCGAGCGCCAGCAGAACTACCTCGAGTCTCCAAAAGCAAATCCATGTTCAAACGCCTCATGGACAGTATCACGATCCAATTCTATTATAGGCCATGATAGCCCCCAGTGTCGCCTAGGCAAGACAACAATGAACTAACCACGTGACTTCCCCTTTTAAAAAGTTTCCAAGTAATTAAAATTTCCTTAATTTAAAAGATTTAAGAAATAACAGATTTAAAATAAATAAAATGAAAGCAGCCGAGCGCAATCATGACTATAGAAACAAACCCAAATCATAAGCCTACTAGTGTGTGCTAAGGCTTGGTGTCACAAGTGTATGAGCAACTAGTAGAATATACAAAAGAATACTAGTCCACTGTCTGAAGTGAAATAGATAGAAAATACAAGCAAAAGAAAGACTCCGGCTACCATAGAACGGGCTCAGAAGGGCAGCTCACTGCGAAGTCTTGGAAATCAGGGATGCTCGTCGGACTGATATTTTGATGCATCTACCTCAGATCCTGCACATTTAGTGCACAAGTGTAGCGTGAGTACATAAACAACATGTACCCCATAACTATCCAGTCTAACCTCGAAGAATAAGTGATGAGGGGTCGACTTTGACACTTACTATGGGCAAAAGTGAAATTTCAAAAATTTATAACTAAACATAGATCACATAAATATAGCTAAAAGCTAAATCATAGGAAATCCTCTCACAAACAATAAATCCCAAGTTTGTTTCCATCATTTAACAATTTATATCTCAAGCAAATGAAGCAATATAAATTTTAGTTAGTTCTAAAGATTCATCATGCGCAAATTTTGTCAATGTCGTATGGCCCGATCCAACATAAAATATTTAAACTTTGCACTGTCGAGGGTCGAACGTCACGAATCATAGATGCATCTATCTGCTACCGAGGAGTTCGGCCTGGGAAAAGAGAAAATACTTTATAACAACCAATTCAAGATTTATTAAGAGGCAATTATTTTATGAAACACCAATTATAATTAACAGTCAAGTAGCCCATACAAGAATTTAAGTAAATGAAATTTAATATTCTACCATTCCTTTATCAAGTTCCAACATGATTTAAGAAATTTAGTTAACAAGTAGGGTGCAAACATCACAAATATAGCATGGTATGAATCCTAGACTACCCGAACATAAGCATAATTAGTATCTACGTACAAACTCTCATTACCTCGTACGTACGTAGTCTCCACAAATAGAAGCACATATTAATTAATTCACCTATGGGGTTAATTCTCTCTTACAAGGTTAGAAAAGAGACTTACCTCGTCTCAAAGCCTACTTTCCGGTCTAAGATTGTGCTCAAACCCTCAATTTGCTGCCAAACGACTCGAAACTAGTCAAATGTTATATAAAATAATCCATACATGTTCAAAAGTTCATATCCTAACTTTCAAAGTTATTTCCCAAGCCTATTTGAAGAATCCATAGAATTTATCCCCGGGCCCACGTGCCCGGATTCCGGAAATTTTTGAAGAAAGTTGTTACCCATGACCTCATGAACTCAATTATATGATTTTCAGTAAATTCCATAACCAATTCGTGGTTAAATCTCATTTTTATCAAAAGCCTAGGTTTTCCATCTAATCCATAAATTTCACAAATTTACATGTTAAAATATATACATAATCTATGTATTGTCACACCTCTTTTTTTCCGAAAGGGGGGATAAGGGGTATTTTTCAATTTAAGTGACGTTATTCGAAATGAGATTATTTTATTTAATTTCAGAGTCGCCGCTTGGGTTAATTTAGGATGTCCCAAGTCACCGGTTTATTTTAAATCCCAAATCGAGGAAGTTGATTCTTATTTATGGTCCGCGAACATAGAAGACCAAGTAAGAAATTCTGTTAACTCGGGACCAGGTAAGGTGTGTGGCACTCCCGAGTTCCGTGGTTTTAGCACGGTTTCTCAACTATTAATAATTGGCCTAATTATCTGATTATTACATATTTGAAACCTATTGTGCATTTTTACCTTTTAAACCGCTTTTGATGTTTATGGAATTATTTCTTGAACAAGTCACGATGTCGTACACTTGTCGTTTTGGTACACGTTGCAAACCGCGCCACATGAAATGCACCCGCGATTTACGACATATTTATTTTATTAATATTCAAAGTTATGGTCGATTCACATGAAATGCACACTCGAGTTGGGATTTACGTATCGTGACCATGCCACATGAACCGTACCCATAATCACGATGATTTATTTATCGCACCTAAAGCGAGATACGATATTTATGAATATTAACAGCCTAGCATGCTCCTAACGGTCCAGTTAAACAAGATAAAATGACAACAATAAAAACTAGCAAAGTCTAACATTCTGTTTGAACTTTCATGGCCCAGGTTCATTTAGAAATGTTCTCTACGAGCATCTATTGTCTCCATTCTACTAACATGTCAACATGTATTCATTCACAAGAATTCATAAATTCCTTATAATTTTAAAAAAAGTTCAATCAAAGATTCAATTCACACAAATCTAAAATATAAATTTACAAGTCATTCACAAAATGACAATTAAAGCATGAATTGCAAACAAACACAAAGACTCACGGGAGATAATTCAAAAAAAAAGCAGAGGAAAGGAACATAAAGACCTTTGACTAATCTTCCTTTTATATTAAAGAACAATAGAGCTCCAACTCAAGTGCACATCAACGGTTGCTTCAAGCTCACGAGCCCGGACCGGAAACCTCGATGACGACCTCAACGGCAACCTCCGTTGGTGGTGTTTGGAGGTAAGTTTCAGCTGCTAGTTTATGGATTTCGCAATTGTTTTAGGACAGTTTGGTGACTGTTCTATGGCTGATTTTCGCTACTCTTTTTGGCTATTTTCGCAGCTGATTTTTTCTACGATTTTGGGGTGAATTTTGAGGTATTTTGGTGTGAGTTTTATGTGTTGATTTTGGGGGTTAGTTATGGGGGGTTTGGATCTGTTTTGGGGCTACTTTAGGGCTGAAACAGAAGAGTTTTAATGGAGAAAAGGGGCTGCTTTCATGGCTGTTTGGGCGTTCATTTTTGCTGGAAAATGAACCTCTTTTTTGTTGGTTTTTATGGAGTTTCAATGCTCATCCATGGTGGTTTTAGGTTGTTTTTGCAGTTGGGCTTATGGTTGATGTTAATGCTATTTTTTGCAGCAACTTTTATGGTGTTTGAAGGATTTGCTATGGCAGAAAATGGATAAGGATTCTTTTAGCCAAACTTGCTCGTTCTCTCGGCTCTCTTTCTATCTCTATCCAGATATGTTCCTTTTGTATGTTGTGTGAGTGGAAGATATATATGTGTAGGTATAGGAATTAATTGATGGCCAAGAAAAAAAAGTGTGTATGTGCATGTGATTTTTGAGGGAGGGGATGTGAGTTTGATACAAAAGATAAAGAAGAATCTAGCCACATGAAAATGACTCATTGGCTCTTGCTTTATTTAATATTTTTTCTTTTCTTTTAAAAGTGTAAAATAAAAATACTAGCTAAATATTTTAAAATCAAGAACATATAATTTTTCTTTTGTGATTTTTAATTTTCTTAAATAAAACTTATAAAGGTAAAACAAGAGCTAAAATATATAGGTTAAACTTAAAAATATTTACATATTAAAAGATGATGAGATATTTAAATTTGGTCAAAAATTAAGTGCTCACAGCAATTAAACTCACATTAGGTAGAAATAACTTACCCTCAATAGCAAAGTTGAAATTCCCTTTTTTTTAAGCTTCAAAATCGCCCAAGTATGTGAAAAACGAGAGGCCTATGTCCCCTTTTTAAAATGTTTCTGCCCAAGGATCCTTATACGCGATCGCGGCCAAGCACACGTGATCGCGAAGGAAAATGCCTGAGGAGCCTCGAAAAGGCTTACACAAACGCGGGGCCAGGCATGCGAACACGAAGGGAAATAGGGGTGGCCCAGTCCCAGGCCCAGGCTTATATGCGAACGCAGCCCTTCAACCGCGAACACGAAGGCCAAAGGGCCTAAGCCTCCACGAACGCGAAGGAAAAAATGCCACCAGCTCCAGTACCCCAAATCCTTCAATGCAAACGCGAGGGTCCTTCCGCGTTCGCGTAGAAGGAAACCAGAACTGGAAATTTCTGGTTTTTCATACTTTGCTCCGGGTGGTTCGAAACACACCCGAGACACTCGGGACCCTGTCCAACTACACCAACAATTTTATAAACATAATACGGACCTGTTCAAACTCTTAAAATGCGTAAAACATAATACGGACCTGTTCAAACTCTTAAAATGCGTAAAACAACAACAAACCCAAGAATCACACCCAAAACCAAATTGATCAAAATATGAACTTCAAGTTTCCAAATCACTTCTAACGCGCCGAATCATACTTAAGCTACTCGGAATGATACCAAATTTTGCGTGAAAGTCCGAAATCACAATAGAGAACTATTCCCAATCTCGAAATCCCATTTGTACCTCGATATTACCAAAACCTACTCATAACAAAATTTAAAGAACTTCAAAAAACTTCAAAGAGCCAATTTTCACTATAAGGCGCTGAAACGCTCCCGGGTCATCCAAAACCCGATCCGACTATATGTCCGAGTACGAAATCATCATACGAACCTATTAGAACAGCAAAATCCTGATTCCGAGGTCGTTTGCTCAAAATGATGACCGAAGTCAAACTTAGCCTTTTTAGCCAACCTTAAGGAACCAAGTGTTCCGATTTCAACCCGAACCCTTCCGAATCCCGAACTAACCATCCCCTCAAGTCATAAAATAGTAAACGCATGTATGGGAAGTCTTATTTAGGGTAACGGGGTTCTAGAAAGCAAAATGACCAGTCGGGTCATTACATTCTACACATCTTAAACAAACATTCGTCCTCGAACGGGTTTAGAATCATACATGGAGTGTTAAATAAGTGTAGATATCTGCTCTGCATGTCCTCCTAGGACTCCCAGGTCGCCTCGTCAATTGACTGGCCCTTCCACTGAACCTTTACCGTGGAAATCCTCTTGGAATATCAGCTGGCGAACCTGCCTATCAACAATGGCAACTGGCTCCTCTTCCTAACCAAAGCTCTCATCTAACTAAATCGTGCTTAAGTCTAAAACATGTGACAAGTCAGCATGATACCTCCGGAACATAGACACGTGGAAAATCAGATGAACTCGAGATAGATTGGGAGGTAAGGCAAGCTCATAAGCAACATCCCCAACTCGTTTCAACACCTCAAATGGGCCTATAAACCTTGGGCTTCAACTTGCCCTTCTTCCCGAACCTCATGATACCTTTCATCAGCGAGACTTTCAAGAGAACCTTCTCGCCCACCCTAAATGATAAATCACGCGCCTTCTGATCTACATAACTCTTCTGTCTGGACTATGCTGTCGAAGTCGTTCCTGAATTATCTTTACCTTTTCCAAGGCATCCTTCACCAAATCATTACCATATAACTTAGCCTCGCTGAGCCATCTCGATGCTGGACTGATAACTGTTGTTGTAAGCAAAGTAAGAATTAATCACACTACCCTCCAAAGTCAATCACATATGCTCTAATCATGTCCTGTAAGATCTGAACTGTCCGCTGCGACTGCCCGTCGGTCTGTGGATGAAATGTTGTTTTGATCTCTACACGGGTCCCTAACTCACTCTCTACTGCTATCTAGAAATGCAAAGTAAACTAAGGGCCTCTATCTGATATGATAGAAATAGGCACACCATGCAACCAAACTATCTCCTGAATATAAATCTGGGCCAAAATCTCTGAAATATACGTAGTCAAAATTGGAATGAAGTGTGCCGACTTGGTCAACCTGCCGACAATGACCCAAAGTGCATCAAACTTCCGCAAGGTCCGTGGAAACCCAACTACGAAGTCCATAGTAATGCACTCCCACTTACACTCTAGTATAGTCATCTGCTGGAGTAGGCCACTTGGCCTCTGGTGCTCATTCTTGACCCGCTGGAAATTTAGGCACATAGCTACATACTCAACTAAGTCTGTCTTCATCTGCCGCCACCAATAATGATGTCTCAGGTCGAGATACATCTTCATAGTACCTGGATAAATGGACTACCGAGAACTATGTGTCTCCTCTAGAATTCTCTCCCTCAAACCATCGACATTAGGAATACATAAATGACCCTGGAGTTGCAGAACACCATCCTCGCTGATAGAAACCTCCTTGGCACCACCTTGTAGTATTGTTTCTCTGAGAACCATCAAATGAGAATCATCAAGCTGATGTGACTTGATTTGCTCCAATAGTGAAGGCTAGGTAACGACACATGCAAGAACTCGGATGGCTCTGAAAGATCCAACCTCACAAGTCTGTTAGCCAAGGACTGAATGTCTAAATCTAGTGGCCTCTCCTCTACTGAAATGAATGCCAAGCTACCCATAATCTCGTCCTTTCTGCTGAAGGCATCCGTGAATTCGTTCGCCTTGCCCGTATGATAAAGAATGGTGATATCATAATCCTTCAGTAACTCAAGCCATCTCCGCTGCCTCAAATTGAGATCCCTTTGCTTGAACAAATGTTGCAAGCTGTGATGATCAGTGTACACCTCACAGGACACTCCATAAAGATAATGCCTCTAGATCTTAAGAGCATGAACAATCGCGGCAAACTCCAAATCGTGCACAGGGTAAATATTCTCATGGATCTTCAGCTGATGTGAAGCATATGCAATAACTCTACCTTCCTGCATCAATACACATCCCAAACAGATGCGTAAAGTGTCACAATTTATCGTATACATCCCCGAACCAGAAGGCAACACTAAAACTGGTGATATGGTCAATGTTGTCTTGAATCTTCTGAAAGCTCGCTCGCAATCATCGGACCAACAGAATGTAGCACCCTTTTGGGTCAATCTAGTCAAAGGTGCTGCATAGATGAGAAGACCTCCACAAACCGGTGTTAATAACCTGTTAACCCAAGGAGCTCCTGATCTCAGTCGCAGAAGTGAAACGAGGCCAACTCTGAACTGCCTCAATCTTCTTGGGGTCAATCTTACTACCCTCGTATGATATAACATGCTCCAAGAAGGCTAAAGAATCTAGCCAAAACTCACACTTGGAGAACTTAGCATAGAGCTTCTGTTCCCGCAAGGTCTGAAGCACCATTCTCAAATGTCGCTCGTGCTCCTTCATGTTGCACGTAGATCAATATGTCATCAATGAAGACAATGAGGAACAAATCAATATAAGGCCTAAAAACCCTATTCATCTAATCTATAAATGCTGTTGGGGCATTAGTTAAGCCGAAGGACATAATTAGAAACTCATAATGGCCATATTTAGTACGGAAAGTAGTCTTCGAAACATCTGAGTCTCGAATCTTCAACTGATGGTAACCTGATAAGACGATCATAGAGAACACCCTAGCACCTTCCAACTGGTCAAACAAATAATCAATATGCGGCAACGGGTACTTGTTCTTAATGGTAACTTTGTTCAACTGGCGGTAATCAATGCACATCTGCATAGTCCCATCTTTCTTCTTCACAAAAAACACCGGTGCACCCCAAGATGATACACTCGGCCTGGCGAACCCCTTTGCTAGAAACTCCTCAAGTTGTTCCTTCGACTCTTTCGGAGCCATACGGTACAGTGGGATAGATATAGGTTGGGTATCTGAAGCCAAGTCAATACAAAAATCAATATCACAATCTGGCGGTATGCTTGGAAGATCAGAAGGAAATACACCGGATAATTCCCGGACTACTGGTACTGACTCAATCGTCGGAGTCTCTGCGGTAGTATCCTGAACATAAGCTATATAAGCCAAATAACCCTTCTCGACCATGTGTCGAGCCTTCATAAAAGAGATGATCCAACTAGGTGTGCTAACAGACGAACCCTTCCACTCAAATCTAGGAAGATCAGAAGGAAACACACCGGAGAATTCCCGGACTACTGGTACTGAATCAGTCGCCGGAGTATCTGTGGTAGTATCCCGAACATAAGCTATATAATCCAAATAACCCTTCTCGACCATGTGTCGAGCCTTCATAAAAGAGATGATCCAACTAGGTGTGCTAACAGACAAACCCTTCCACTCAATATCACAATCTGGCATCGCTAAGGTAATAGTCCTTGCATGGTTATCAAGGATGGCGTGATATGGAGATAACCAGTCCATGCCCATGATAACCTCGAAGTTGATCATATCGGGCGACATAAGATCTACTCTAGTCTCATAACCACATAACATGACCACATATGACCGATAGATCTGATCCACAATAACAAAATCACCCACATGAGTGGACACATAAACAGGAGTGCCTAAGGACTCCCTAGGAACATCTAGGAAATGAACAAACAGAGATGAAACATATGAATTGGTAGACCGTGGATCAAATATTACCGAAGCATCCCTACCGGAGACAGAAATCATACATGTGATCACGACATCTAAGGCCACTACATCTAGACTGGTCGAAAAAGCATAGAACCCAGTTGCGGCGCCGACTGGTTGGCCCTCACTTGACTAGGTTGTATTTGCCTGACCTCAACCTCTAGGATGGCCCCTGCCCATCTGCCCTCCGCCTCTGGGCGGTCGAACAACTGGTGTTGTAATCATGGGCTGCTCGTCCTGCTGCATTGCCTTACCCTGAAGCCTGCGCAGAACCTCCACACATGACTAAATTATCCGCACTCGAAAAACCTCTCGGTACGGTGATCTGCTGGCCTGAAGTCTGACCCTGATGGCCTTAGTACCCACTAAAAGAACCTTGAATGGCTGGTGGGCGTAAGAACTCTTTGGCATGGCACTGAAATAGGGTCGCACTAAAGCACCCCAAGGAGGCGGTGATGCTGGATATGTGGGCCTGCTAGGCTGACCTCTCTAAAATTGACCGCTGCCCCTAGCCGGGGCACCTCTAAACTCTCTAGAATAATGAACCCGCTTGTCCATCTGCATCTTCTCTCTACCCCTCTGACGGTAACCCTCTATCCTCCGAGCTATCTCCACTACTAGCTGATAAGAAGTGCCCATCTCAACCTCCTAGGACGTAGTGGCCTGAATACCTGAGTGCAACCCCGCAACAAACTTCCGTACTCTCTCCCATTTAGTAGGAAGTATCATAAGTGCATGGCGAGACAACTAAGAGAACCTCACCTCATAATCGGTCACTGACATCTGAACCTACTAGAGCTACTCAAACTGAAACCGCAACGCTTCCCTCTAAGATGATGGAATATACCTGTCCAAGAAAAGGCGTGTAAACTGATCCCAAGTCATAGAAGGAGAATCTGCTGGTCTGCCGAGAAGATGAGGCTGCCGCCACCTACGGGCCCTGCCCTCCAGCTAGAAAGTAGTGAAATCCACCCATGGGACTCTAATATACTCATGTTGTGAAGTCTGTCCTCCACCTATTAATGAAGTCCTGGGGTTCGTCATGTCGCTCACCTCTGAAGACAGGAGGCTGGAGCCTAGTCCATCTATCCAATAACTTATGCGGCTCACCGACCACAGCTGGTCTAGGCTCAAGTACAGCTGCTACAACTGACTGGGCTCCGCCTACGGGTAGTGCGCTCGGGGTCTGATATACAGCAGCTACATGACCAGGAACTTGAGCAGTAGGGTCCTATGCTTCCCCTCCCGCCTGAAATATGGCTGGGTCTGCTGGAAATAAACCAGCCTGGGTTATAGTATCCATGAACCGCAGCATACGACCCATAACCTCCTGAAAGCTCAGTGCTGACATGAAAACCGGGGTTGGCTCTACTACAGGCACCTCGACCTTCTCCTCAATAGTGGGATCCTCCACGAGATCCACTGGTGATACAACTACACAACTCTGGGACGTCCTTGTCCCCTACCTCGGGTTGGTACCCTCCCCCGGCCTCTCCCTCGGCCTCTAGCAACAAGGAGAGGAGCCTCTCCTGGGTCTAGAACATCTGATGTGCGCGTTCTCACCATCTGTATGAGAATAAGAGAAAGACACCTAGTATAACATCAACTGCACGATAGAAGAGTAAGAAAAAAGTAGTTTCCTAACACCATATAGCCTCTTGAAGATAAGTACAGACATCTCTGCACCAATTCGCAAGTATCTATTAGGCCTGCAAATAACTTGTGAGACTTACATGAACCTAGTGCTCTTTACCATGTTGTCACGACCCAATGCTATTATAGGCTGTGATGGCGCGAAGCGCCGCCACTAGGCAAGCCAACAATGAAATAACCACGTGATTTTCCTTTTTAACAAGTTTCCAAGTAATTAAACTTTCCTTAATTTAAAATATTTAAGAAATAACAGATTTAAAATATATAAAACGAAAGTAGCTGAGTGCAATCATAGCCATAGAAATAAACCCTAACCATAAGTATACTAGATTGTGCCAAGACCTGGTGTCACAAGTATGAGCAACTAGTAGAATATACAAAATAATACTAGTCCACTGTCTGAAGTGAAATAGATAGAAAATACAAGCAAAAGAAAGACTCGGGCTGCTGCAGAACAGGCTCAGAAGGGCAGCTCACCACGAAGTCTCGAAAATCAGGGATGCGCGTCGGGCTGATATCCAGATGCACCTGCCTCAGATCCTGCACATTTAGTGCACAAGTGTAGCGTGAGTACATAACAACATGTACCCCGTAACTATCCAGTCTAACCTCGAAGAAGAAGTGACGAGGGGTCGACTTTGACACTTACTATGGGCAAAATTGAAATGTCAAAATTTATAACTAAACATAGATCACATAAATATATTTAAAAGCTAAATCATAGGAAAATAATAGGCAATCCTTTCACAAATAAGAAATACCAAATTTGTTTCCATCATTTAACAATTTATATCTCAAGCAAATGAAGCAATATCAATTTTAATTAGTTCTAAAGATTCATCACCCGCAAATTATGTCAATGTCGTACGGTCCAATCCAACATAAAATATTTAAACTTTGCACTACCAAGGGTCGAACGACACGAACCATAGATGCATCTATCTGCTACCGAGGTGTTTGTCCTGCTCCCCGAAAAGAGAAAATACTCTATAACAACCAATTCAAGATTTATTAAGAGGCAATTATTTTATGAAACACCAATTATAATTAACAGTCAAGTGGCATGTCCAAGTATTTAAGTAAATGAAATTTAACCTTCTACCATTTCTTTATCAAGTTCCAACATGATTTAAGAAATTTAGTTAACAAGTAGGGTGCAAACATCGCAAATATAGCATGGTATGGCTCCTAAAATACCCATACATAAGCATAATTAGTAGCTACGTATGGACTCTCATCACTTCGTGCGTATATAGTCCCCACAAATAGAAGCACATATTAATTAATTCACCTATGAGGGTAATTCCTTCTTACAGGGTTAGAAAAGAGACTTACCTCCTCTCAAAGCCTACTTTTCGGTCCAAGATTGTGCTCAAACCCTCAATTCGGTGCTAAACGACTTGAAACTAGTCAAATATTATATAAATAATCAATACATGTTCAAAAGTTCATATCCTAAATATCAAAGTTATTTCCCAAGCCTATTTGAAGTAACCCTAAAATTCACCCAGGGCCCACGTTCCAGAATTCCGGACGTTTTTGAAGAAAGTTGTGATCCATAATCCCATGAACTCCAATATATTATTTTCACTAAATTCCATAACCAATTTCTTGGTTAAATCCCATTTTTATTAAAAACCTAGGTTTTCCATCTAACCCATAAATTCCACAAATTTACATACTAAAATCTACCCATAATCTATGTATTAAACTCGCATTAGGTAGAAATTACTCACCCTCAATAGCTAGGTTGAAATCCCCCCTTTTGAAGCTCTAAAATTGCCTAAGTGTGTGAAAAATGAGAGGAAAAAGGCCTAAGTCATTTAAAATATTTCTGCCCAGGGATCCTTATACGCGATCGCGGCCAAGCACATGCGATTACGAAGGCAAAGCCTGAGGAGCCTCGAAAAGTCTCTAAGCAAACGCGGAGCTAGGCACGCGAACGCGAAGGGAACAGAGTGCGCCCGGGTCCTGGCCCAAGCTTCTATGCGAACGCAGCCCTTCAATCACGAACACGAAGGCCGAAGAGTCTAGGCCTCCGCGAACGCGGCTTCCCTTCTTCGAACATGAAGGGAAAATTCCTCCAGCCCCAGTCCCCCAAATCCTTCTATGCGAACGCGAGGGTCTTTCCGCGTTCACGTAGAAGGAAACCAGAACTAGAAATTTTTGGGTTTTCATACTTTTCTCCGGGTGGTCCGAAACACATCCGAGCCACTCAGGACCCCGTCCAACTACACCAACAAGTCTATAAACATATTACAAACCTGCTCGAACTCTCAAAATGCGTAAGAAACAACAAAACCAAGAATCACACCCCAAAACCAAATTGAATCAAAATACGAACTTCAACTTTCCAAGTCGCTCCAAACACCTCGAATCATAGTTAGGCTACTCGAAATAACACCAAATTTTGCATGCAAATCCTAAATCACCATGCAGAGCTATTCCCGATCTCGGAATCCTATTTGTACCTCGATATGACCAAAACCTGAATTAGAGGTCTTTTTCTCAAAATATTAACAAAAGTCAAGCTTAGCCTTTTTAGCCAACCTTAAGGAACCAAGTGTTTCGATTTCAACCCAAACCATTCCAAATCCCGAACTAACCGATCCCGAAGGTCATAAAACAATAAAATCACATAATGAAGTCCTATTTAGGGGAACAAAGTTCTAGAAAGCAAAACGACCGATCAAGTTGTTACATACAACTGGGATCATTTGAGGCTTACAACAATACTTATCAGTCCAACATTGAGATGGCTCCATTTGAGGCTTTATATGGTCAGCGATATCGTTCATCCATCTAATGGTTTGAGCTCAGTGACGCTAAGTTATATGGTACTGATTTGGTGAAATATGCCTTGGAAAAGGTAAAGTTGATTCAGGAGCAACTTCGCAAATCATAGTCCAGATAAAAGAGTTACGCGGATCAGATTGCGCGTGATTTATCATTTATTGTGGGCGAGAAGGTCCTCTTGAATGTCTCACCTATGAAGGGAATCATGAGGTTTGGGAAGAAGGGTAAGTCGACTCCAAGGTTTATAGGTCCATTTGAGGTGTTGAGAAGAGTTGTGAAGGTTGCTTGTGAGCTTGATTTTCCTCCCAGTCTATCAAGAATTCATTTGGTTTTCCATGTGTCTATGCTCTGGAAGAGGTTGCATGTGTTAGACTACATCACATTTCAGCTAGATGAGAGCATGGGTTATGAGGAAGATCCATTTGCCATTGTTGACGGGTAGGTTCTCTAGTTGAGGTCCAAGAAGATTTTTGTGGTAAAGGCTTAGTGGAGGTGTCAACCAGTCGAGGAGGCGACTTGTGAACATTCGTAGCAGATATCCACACTTATTCGGCACTCCAGGTACGATTCTAGACTCGCTTGAGCATGATATTTTTTGAGCATAGACACGTGGAATACCGGATGAACTGAGGATAACCCTGGAGGCAACACAAGTCTATAAGCTACCTCCCCCACTCTATCAAGAATCTCAAATGGACCGATGGACCTAGGGCTCAACTTACCCTTCATTTTAAACCTCATAACACCCTTCATGGGCGACACACGAAGCAATACTCTCTCTTCAACCATGAATGCAACATCACGAACCTTACGATCGGCATAACTCTTTTGCCTAGACTGAGCTGCACAAAGTCTTTCCTGAATGATCTTGACCTTATCTAAGGCCTCATGAACTAAGTCTGTACCCAACAACCGAGCCTTTCCCGGCTCGAACCATCCAATTGGCGATCTACACTGTCTACCATATAATGGCTCATAAGGAGCCATCTGAATGCTCAACTGATAACTATTATTATAGGAAAACTCCGCTAATGGAAAGAACTGATCCCAAGAACCTCCAAAGTCAATAACACAAGCGCGGAGCATATCCTCCAATATATGAATGGTACGCTCGGACTACCCATCAGTCTGAGGGTGAAATGTTGTACTCAACTCTACTCGGGTACCCAACTCACGCTGAACTGCCCTCTAAAAGTGCGAAGTAAACTGCGTACCCTGATCAGAAATGATAGACACGGGCCCACCATGAAGGCGAGCAATCTCCCGAATATATAACTCAGCCAACCGCTCCGAAGTATAAGTACTTGCCACAGGAATAAAATGTGCTGATTTAGTCAGCCTATCCACAATAACCCAAACTGCGTCAAATTTCCTCTGAGTCCGTGGGAGTCCAACAACGAAGTCCATAGTAATACGGTCCCACTTCCACTCAGGAATCTCTATCTGCTATAGCAACCCACCGGGTCTCTGATGCTCATAGTTTACCTGCTGACAATTTAAGCAACGAGCCACATACACAACACTATCTTTTTTCATCCTTCTCCACCAATAATGTTGCCTCACGTCCTGGTACATTTTGGCTGCACCTGCGTGTATGGAATACTTAGAACTGCGAGCCTCCTCAAGGATCAACTCACGAAGGCCATCAACATTAGGCCCACATATACGACCTTGCATCCTCAAAACACCGTCATCTCCCACAAGTTCAGGGTCGTATACTGTGTATTGTGATGCATCTCGGGTTAGACTTGATGTAGTGTTGATGCAGGATGGTAAGGTTATTGTATGTGATTCACGTCAGTTGAAGATCCACGAGAAGAATTATCCATTTCATGATTTGGAGTTAGCATCCATTGTCCACGCGCTGAAGAGTTGAAGGCATTATTTGTACAGCATGGTGAGGTGTTCACGGATCGTAAGAGTTTGCAATATTTGTTCACTCAGACGGAGTTAAATTTGAGGCAGAGGAGATGGTTGGAGCTGTTGAAAGACTATGACATCACCATCTTATATCATCTGGGGAAGGTCAATGTGGTGGTCGATGCTTTGGGTAGGAAGTCAGCTAGTATGGGCAGTCTTGCATATATTCCGGTCAGGATAGACCGCTTGCTTTGGATGTCCAGGCTTTAGCCAATCGGTTCATGAGATTGGATGTTTTTGAGCCCGGAAGTGTTCTAGCTTATACAGTTGCTCGCTCTTCATTATTTGATCGCATTCGAGATCGGCAGTATGATGATCCTTATTTGTGTGTCCTTAGGGACACGGTGCGGCACGGTGGTGCCAAGCAGGTTACAGTTGGTGATGATGGAGTTTTACGGATGCAGGGTCTTATTTGTGTGCCCAATGTGGATGGACTTCGTGAGTTGATATTAGAGGAGGCCCATAGTTCCTGATACTCCATTCATTCGGGCGCCGTAAAGATGTATCGGGATTTATGGCAACACTATTGGTGGAGGAGGATGAAGAAGGATATTGTGGCATATGTAGCTTGGTGTTTGAATTGTCAGCAATTTAAGTACGAGCATCAGAGGTCTGGTGGATTGCTTCAACATATTGAGATTCTTGAGTGAAAGTGGGAGCGTATCACCATAGATTTTTATGTTGGGCTCCCACGGATCTAGAGGAAGTTCGATGCAGTATGGGTTATTGTGGATAGGCTGACCAAGTCAACACAGTTCATCCCTGTGGCAGTTTCATATTCTTCGGAGAGATTGGCAGAGATCTACATTAGAGAGATTGTTCATCTTCATGGTGTGCCCGTGTCTATTATTTCTAACCGAGGTACGCAGTTTACCTTGCATTTGTGGAGGGCATTTCAGCGTGAGTTGGGCACGAGAGTTGATTTGAGCACATTGTTTCATCCTCATACGGACGGAAAGTCCGAGCGTACTATTCAAATTTTGGAGGATGTGATACGAGCCTGTGTCATTGACTTTGGAGGTTCTTGGTATTAGTTCTTGCCATTACCTGAGTTTGCCTACAACAACAGCTATCACTCGAGCAGTCAGATGGCTCCTTGTGAGGCATTATATCGTAGGCGGTGTCGGTCGCCGGTTGGGTGGTTTGAATTAGGGGAGGCTCGGTTGTTGGGTACAGACTTAGTGTAGGATGCCTTGGATAAGGTCAAGATCATTCAGGATAGACTTTGTACAGATCAGTCTTGGTAGAAGAGTTATGCCGACCACAGAGATCGTGATATGGCATTCATGGTCGGAGAGTGGGTGTTGCTTCGAGTGTCGCCCATGAACGGCGTGATGAGATTTGGGAAGAAGGGAAAACTAAGACCTAGGTACATCAGTCCTTTTGGTATCCTCGATAGAGTGGGATAGGTGGCTTACAGACTTGCGTTGCCACCAAATTTATCAGTTGCGCATCCACTGTTTCATGTGTCTATGCTTCAGAAGTATCACGGCGATCTAGCCCATGTTTTAAACTTCAGCAATGTTCAGTTGGACAAGGACTTGACCTATGAGGAGGAGTCGGTAGCTATTCTAGACCGGCAGGTTCGTCAGTTGAGATCGAAGAGTTATCCTTCAGTTCGTGTTTAGTGGAGAGGTCAGCATGCCGAGGCAGCTACCTGGAGTCCGGGTCCTATATGCAGAGGCGATATCCCCATCTTTTCCCTAATTCAAGTACTTTTCTATGTCCGTTCAAGGACGAACGTTTGTTTTAGAGGTGGATAATGTGATAACCCAAAAGGTCGTCTCCTCTTTTAGAAGTCAAAAATTGTGATCTGAGGCCTTAAAAACCTCCTTTTATCTCACCTTGTTTTGCATGCGCAGCCCGGGCGTATATCCGGAAGCTTTTATGTGTAAAACTGAGAAAGATGCTAATTTTCCTTTAAAATTGAATTTAAGTTGACTTCGGTCAAAAATTTTGGGTAAACGGACCTGGATCCGTGATTTGACGATCCTAGAGGGTCCGTAGGAAAATATGGGATTTGGGCGTATGCCTGGAATCACATTCTGAGGTCCCAAGCCCGAGAAATGAATTTTTGAAAGAAATTATTTTACTGAAAATATAAAAGTTTTGGAAATTTGATTATATTTGAAATTGATTATATCGTGCTCGTATTTTAGTTTCGGAGCCCAGTACAGGTTCAAAATGATATTTGAGTTGTGTCTGTAAAATTTGGTAAGAAACGGAGGTCATTTGACATGATTCGGACCCGTAGTTGTGAGATTTGAAACTTTGGAAGTTTTGAGATTTTTCTTCGATTTCTATGCTAAATTCATTTTTTAAGATGTTATTTTGACGATTTGATCGCACGAGTAAGTCTGTAGGATGATTTTGAGGTTGTGTAAATGTTTGGTTTGGATCCCTGAGGGCTCGGGTGAGTTTCGGGTAGGTTTCGGGGTTTTTGAACTTGGGAAGTCAGTGCTGGTGTGCCCGCACTTGCGAGCCTAGGAGCGCAGGAGCGCAGGAGCGAGGCGTGCATCCTTAGTTCGCAGGTGCGGTCCTGATGTGTGGCTAGAATTCGTGATTTTAAGCATTATATACCTCGCATTTTATGTGCTTTA
>MDKI01213521.1:0-30194 GCA_005239505.1 Nicotiana paniculata
ATATATATATATATATATATATATATATATATATATATATATACATATATATATATATATAGAGGGAGGAGCAATAAAGGTGGACAGGTGGGAGCGGGTTGCGCGCCGCAACAAGGAGCGACAAGGGAGAATAATTATGTTTTATTGATTTTCAAAAATAAGGATTTGGAGAACTCCGATTTTTATTAAAAAGATTTTCATACTTTGATTTTTACTGTGAATTTAAATTGAAATTTGGAAATTTTGAGGAGTTGATTATAGTTGATATCTGAAAAAGAGTTATCCGAGTTGTTTTTACTTACTGTTGCAAGTTACTGGTTATTTAGTTTTTTATTATTATTATTATTAATTTATTCTTGCTTTATTATATATTGTTCACATTTTATATTGTTAATGCCCTGCCGTACCTCGTCACTACTTCGTCGAGGTTAGAATCAGCACTTACTCAGTACATGGGGTCGGTGGTACTGATACTACACTATGTACTCTTTTGTGCAGATCCAGGTACCGGCCAGAGTTAGGAGATTTTAGTAGCAGCACATTTTCATCGGAGACACGAGGTAGATTTGCTGGCGTCCGCAGATTCCGAGAGTATTCTCTTTACTTTATAGACACTGTTTTATTTCTTTCAAAATAGAGATATATTCTTTCAGACCATTATTTGTAGTATTCTTAGTAGTTCGTGAATTGTGACACCAGACCCTGGGTAGGCTTATGGTTATATATATTTAGTTCGAAGTTCGGCTTATTTATTCGGTTATTATTATTATTCATGGAATTACCTATTGGGAAATGTTAGATTTAG
This sequence comes from Nicotiana paniculata, assembly GCA_005239505.1. Classification (NCBI taxonomy): domain Eukaryota; kingdom Viridiplantae; phylum Streptophyta; class Magnoliopsida; order Solanales; family Solanaceae; genus Nicotiana; species Nicotiana paniculata. Next base: position 806 of record MDKI01213521.1, read on the forward strand.
TTATCATTAAAAAAATTGTTCTGTTATGTATAGGTAAATTTTATGAGAAAATGGTTAATTAAATTTCTAATATTGGTTTGCCTAGCAAGTATTGTGTTAGGCGTCATCACGATCCCGTAGGTTGGGAATTTGGGTCGTGACATACGTACATGAGGGTAATTTTGAAAAAAATAAATTAAATTCTTTTTTAGTAAAATTAAATTTTTTTTTGATTATATAAATGAACACTTATTTTGGATCAAAATAAAAAGGTAAATTGATAATTTATTGTGAACGGAGGAGTAGCATGTACGGAATACTTGTAAAAACCTTGACTATTACCTTTTTACTAGAGCTGATTTCTCTCTGTGACATCACATAGTAGTTGTTATGCGAGACGTGTAATTCCTATAGTTAGTTGATGATAGAATACATGATTTAATAATTTCGTGAAAAGATCGTGTCAACTGAAAATTTCCATAACCAAATTACGTGGTGCGGAGAATCATTATATTGTGGACCATAGTAAAACACACGCATAAATTACATGGCGCAAGTACAAGAGAAAACAAGAAGAAGAAAGATAGAACAAAATGTTCCCCCTAATTCCTTGGCAGTATTTTCACACCGTGCCAAAATGGGAAAAGTCAAGCCCAAACACTGAAATTTATCTTGCGTTATTTGATCAATGGATTTTCCCATATCTTCTGTCAAAAGATTCTTCCAATCCCCAATTTCTCCTTTTCGAAAAAATGCACTGTTACTGATCAGCCCTGCACTTCGAATCTTATTCCCCTCAAGTTTGCTCAAACTTGTCAAACGTTGGAAATTACAGCGAGTCACTATTTTTTCAGGCACAGCTTGCATTTCTTCTTCCTAAGAGAAAGGTTTCCCAATAAACTCTAACTTATTCACATGTATAACCCAAAGTATCACTCTTCAACTCTTCGTACATCAAAAAGAATACTCTATCGGGTCTATCTACGCTTGCTTTCCAGTATTCTGTAACGTGATCCCAGTAAGGTCCAAACAAGGATTTTTGTCACAGACCCGAAATCTCACTTTCAGGCCGTGATGGTGTATAATGTTGAATCCGCTAGACAAGCCAACGTTACAGGATATTCTGATTTATTCCTTTGTTATTTAGCATTTAAAAAGTGAAATACAAGAACAATAGAAATGAAAATGCGGAAGATAAGAAATTCAACAACTTAAATAATGCATCTCATGAAAACTTCCGTAAACATACCCCCAGAACTGGTGTCACAATTTCACGGACAGTCTAAGATTTACTAAAAATATGTGTCTGAAATAAACAAGTGTAGCTGTCTAGAAATACAAGATAAGATAGAAGGAAAGAAATAGATGGTGACGCCAAGGCCTGCGGACGCCTGCATAACTACCTCAGTGTCGTCTGTGGACTGAAGGATACTCCCTCGATCACTGTCCACCGGGTCCGATACTGTAATCTGCACAACATAAAGAAGTGTAGGTGTAGCATCAGTACAACCGACCCCATGTACTGAGTAAGTGCCGAGCCTAACCTCGGCGAAGTAGTGACGAGGCCAGGACACGACAAATAATAAAAACCTGTGCAATTCAATAATATATAATAGAAATAACGGTAGGAAGTAAACAGTTACAAATACGGGGAAAACACTTATTGAGTAACAGAATATGACAACCGTCTAGTATCAAAATAACAAAAGAGAACAAACAAGTGTACAACATCACCCTTCGTGCTTTAATCTCGTTCTCACCAAAACAAGTGCACGGCATCACCCTTCGTGCTTTACTCTCATTCTCACCAAAACAAGTGCACGGCATCACCCTTTGTGATTTTACCTCACAATATCATGGCACGACATTATCCTTCGTGCATTATCTCTCATATAATGGCACGTCATCACCCTTCGTGCTTTTAAAATCACAATATCGGCACGGCATTAACCTTCGTGCTTTTAAATATAAATCATGGCACGACATCACCCTTCGTGCTTTACACTCTTCCTCACCCAAACAATAACCAGAACAAAATTTGGCAAGGAAGAACTACAATACAGACCATAATTTTACAACATCCCGGCAAGGGACACAACTATAACCAATCTCACTGAACGTACAACATAACCAAATAATCCTCAACAGAACAACTAATCAACAATGTTCACAACCAATTATTTCCAACAATTGAATAATCTCCAAAATGAAATCTACTTCATAACACAGTGGATATCGGAGAAAAACACATATACTATAAGTTATGACTCACGGGCATGCTTTACAACAAGGTATAGGTACTCGTCGCCTCACCTATACATTGAACATGATAATTACACGTAGCACATATGACTCAACACCTATTCCCTCAAGCTAAGATTAGGCCAAACACTTACATAGGCTCCAAGAATGCAAATCAAGCCTCTACCACCGCTTTTCCTTTTGAAACTGACTCCAAAACAATCGTATCTATAAATAATCGACTCAATAATATCAATAAATGCTAAACAATTCAATTCCAATGCTTAAATATAGATTTTCCAACATTCTTCCAAAAATTTTAAAATTGGACACCGGGCCCGCTTGGTCGAAACACGAGGTTCGGACCAAAATTCGATCACCCATTCCCTCACGAGTCCGAATATACAATTTATTTTGAAATCCGACCCCAAAACGAGGTCAAATTCCCAAAAATTTGAAAAGCACTAACTCTACCCAAAAACCTAATTTTCTACCTTTAATTCCATGATTTTAGGCCTAGAATCTAATAAATGTTGATGAAAATGGAAGAAAATGAAGTTAAGATCACTTACCTATGAAGCTATGAAGATGTTTCCCTTCAAAGACCGCCCAAGGAGGTGTGGAGAAGAAGAAGAAGTGAAAAAAATGGGTTTATCCCGTAATGGGTTCTGTTTTTGGTTTTAAAAAAATAGCTAGGCAATTTAAAGCAGTGCGATCGCAGCAGGAGGACTGCGTTCACACAGGTCAATCTTGACTACCCCACGCAATCGCATACACATAGTGCGTTCGCACAGTGTGTTTTGCTGCCCAGCCCCCAACCCCTGCTAACTCTATGCGTTTGCACCTGGTTGGATGCGTTCGCACCTGGTTGGGTGCGTTCGCACAGGACTACCCAAACCCCTCCCAAGATTACCCTGTGCGTTCGCATGGGATCTCGCACAAAACAAATTTGACCCTGACCCCCCTGACCTCTATAACCCTGTGCGTTCGCACCCCTTTGAGTGCGTTCGCATAGGGTAAATCCCTGGACACCAGATGAAAGCAATTATACCAGATTTTCTAAGGCTTTATGCACTCCGACGCCTACTCGAAACTCACCCGAGCCCTCGGGGATCAAAACCAAATAGAGAAACGACCTTATAAACATCCTACGGACTTATTCAAGTAATCAAAACACCTAAATAACATCATAAACATCGAATTAAGCCTCAAAATCAATGAAATTCCTTTAAACATCAAAAACTTCTAAATTTTCAATTTTCGATCCGAATCACGTCAAACCAAGTCCGTTTCTCACCAACTTTCACAGATAACACATATAAGACATATTGAACCTGTTCCGGGCTCCGGAACCATAATACGGGCCTGGTTTTAAAGGTTTCACATCAAATCTCATTTTCAAAAACCATTATATTTTTCAGATTACAATTTTCTTCAAAAATTCATTGCTCGGACTTGGCACCACGGAATTCGATTCCGGGCATACGCCCAAGTCCCATATTTTCCTACGGACTCTCCGGGACCGTCAAATCACGGGTCCGGGTCCGTTTACCAAAAATGTTGACCAATGTCAACTTTATTCAAATTTCAACACAAAAAATATCATTTTTATCAAGTCATCCTGGACTAACTCTGAACCCAACAACCTAGCCTCTACCGGATCGAAATACCCAACTGTCGACCGACACCGCCTTCCATACAACGCCTCATACGGAGCCATCTGAATGATCGATTGATAGTTGTTGTTGTAGGCAAACTCAGCTAAAGGAAAGAATTGGTCCCATGAACCTCCAAAATCAATGACACATGCTCGCAACATATCCTCCAAAATCTGAATAGTACGCTCGGAATGTCCGTCTGTCTGAGGATGAAATGTTGTGCTCAATTCAACACATGTGCCCAGCTCGCGCTGAAATACTCTTCAGAAATGGGAGGTAAACTGAGTACCTCGATAAAAAATAATGGACACATGCACACCATGCAGGCGAACAATCTGCCTGATGTAGATTTTTGCCAACTTCTCTGAAGAATACGAAACTGATACTGGAATGAAGTGTTCTGACTTGGTCAGCCTATCCACAATGACCCATACTGCATCAAACATTCTCTGAGTCTGTGGGAGTCCAACTATGAAATCCATGGTGATACGCTCCTACTTCCACTCGGGAAGCTCAATCTACTGCATCAAACCACCCGGTCTCTGGTGCTCGTACTTCACCTGCTGACAGTTCAAGCACCTAGCTACATATGCTACAATATCCTTTTTCATCCTCCGCCACTAATAATGCTGCCGCAAATCCTGGTACATCTTTGCAGCGCCCAGATGAATGGAATACCGGGAACTATGGGCCTCCTGCAATATCAACTCACGAATGCCATCAACATCGGGTACACAAATACGACCCTGCATCCTCAAAACTCCCTCATCATCAACTTTGACCTGCTTGGCACCTCCATGCCGGACCGTATCTCTAAGAATAGACAAATGACGTTCATCATACTGCCTGGCCCGAATGCGATCATACAATGAAGAACGGGCCACGTTATGGGCCAAAACATTGCCAGTCTCAGAAACCTCCAATCTCATGAACCGGTTGGCCAAAGCTTGAACATCCAAAGCAAGCGGTCGCTCTCCGACTGATAGATAAGCAAGACTACCTATACTGGCCGACTTCCGGCTATAAGCATCGGCCACCACATTGGCCTTCCCCGGATGATATAAGATGGTAATGTCATAATCCTTCAACAGCTCTAAACATCTCCTCTGCCTCATATTCAACTCTTTCTGCTTGAACAAATACTGCAAACTCTTATGATTCGTGAACACCTCACACGGAATCCCATACAGATAATGCCTCCAAATCTTCAACGCATGAACAATAGCTGCTAAATCTAAATCATGAACTGGATAGATCTTCTCATGAACCTTCAACTAACGAGAAGCATAGGCTATAACCTTGCCATCCTGCATCAACACTGCACCAAGTCCCACCCGTGAAGCATCACAATACACGGTATATGGCCCAGAACCTGTGGGCAGAACTAACACCGGTGCCGTGGTCAAGGCTATCTTAAGCTTCTGAAAGCTCTCCTCACACTCATCCGACCACCTGATCTGGGCACCCTTCTGAGTCAATCAGGTCATCGGGGCTGCAATGGATGAAAAGCCCTCCACAAACCGGCTATAATAACCTGCTAAGCCCAAGAAACTCCGAATCTCTGTAGCTGAAGTGGGCCTAGGCCAATCTCCTACTGCTAAAATCTTCTTGGGATCCACCTGAATACCCTCTGATGATACCACATGGTCTATAAATGCAACTGAACCCAACGAGAACTCACACTTGGAAAATTTTACATATAACTGACTATCCTTCAGAGTCTGGACGATGACTCGAATGTGCTACTCATGCTTCTCATGGCTACGGGAGTAAATCAAAACATCATCAATGAAAACAATCACAATTAAGTCCAAATAGGGCCTGAACACCCAGTTCATCAACTACATAAAAGCAGCGGGGGCAGTTGTCAACCCAAATAACATCACCAAGAACTCATAATGCCCATACCGAGTACGAAAAGCTGTCTTAGGGACATCATATGCCCTAATCCTTAGCTAATGGTAACCAGATCTCAAGTCAATCTTGGAAAACATTGAAGCACCCTGAAGTTGGTCGAATAAATCATCAATCCTCGACAAAGGATACATATTCTTAAAAGTAACCTTGTTCAACTGACGGTAGTCAATACACATCCTCATCGAGCCATCTTTCTTCTTGACAAACAACACTGGGGCACCCCACGGAGAAACACTAGGCCTAATAAAGCCTTTATCCAACAAATCCTGCAACTGATCCTTCAACTCTTTCAACTCTAGCGGTGTCACGACCCCAAATCCTAAACCGGCCATGATGGCGCCTATCGTGGAACTAGGATAGCCAATAATCCCATGTTTACAGTTTCTTTCAAAATCCCAATCAATTTCAAGCATTTCATAAAATATACAGAGTTTACTAAATATATTAGGCCAATAAACAGTGCAACCAACCCCAAAACCCGGAGCCAACATGTCATGAGCATCTAAGAGAGATAAGCCAAAGGTATACTATTATAATACAAAACCTCTGAATAAATAGCTAGATACAACAAGAACGGAAAACAGAGATGCTGCGGACGCTGAACAGCTACCTCTATATCCCGCACTCCGGTTCCGCACAGAATAGATAGTTAATGCTCGGTATCTGCACCTGAATCTACACACAGGGGTGAAAGGAGTAATGTGAGTACGCCAACTCAGTAGTAATGAAAAAAAATCAAGTCTAAGCGGCAAGAAAGCACATAAAAATCAACGTCATCAATTCGCAATATGCACAACCCTACTTTCCAACAGTATAAACATAGATATATGAAATCATCATGCCTTAAAACCACCTTCAGAAAAATCCTTTGGAAAAATGTATATTTTCAACAACTCCAAACCGAAAGATTAGTATGAAAATCAAATGAATCATCAAGAGGCCCCTCGGGAAAAACATGTTTCATAAGTTCAGAGTGAAAGTAGTAAAAATCATAAGTAGCGCCTCGGGCAAAAACATGTATCATAATCAGCCCCTCGGGCATGCCTCACAGTCACTCATAATCAGCCCCTCAGGCATACCTCACCATCACTCATAATCAGCCCCTCGAGCATACCTCACAGTCACTCATGCCTCCTAATCACGCGTCACTTGGCACTCGGCACTCGGTGCGCTCACTGGGGGTGCGCAGACTCCAGAGGGGCTCTTTCAGCCCAAGCGCTAATATCAAGCCACCTCGTGGCGTATCATATCCTCACAATCAGGCCCTCAGCCTCACTCAGCAGAACCTCTCAAAAAGCCCCTCGGGCGAATCAGTAAAACAGGGTACTCGACCCAAAACATCATTTTTAAATTTCAAAGTAGTGTAAATCAGGCTGAGTTTCGAAAACAGTAAGCACAATGTGGCTGAGTGAAATTATCAATAAATAGTGAGGAAAACAATAGTAAAAATCCCCCAAGGGGTCTAAACAGATCGGTACGAGGCCCAAACATGGCTTATAGCCCAAATATTTCAACAATCTTTAGAACATAATTTAAAATAAGGTTTTGAGTAAAATATACAACTCATTAGTTTCCGCGGAGTGGACCTAGTCCAATCCAAAAATTAGTGCGCGCCACATACTCGTCATCCGACATGTGCGCCATTCGAAAAACAGTGAGAAATACGTAGTCCGAGGTTTCATACCCTCAGGACAAGATTTATAATCATTACTTACCTCTACCGGGCCACAACACTAGTCCGCTATGCTCTTGCCCCTCAAATTGGCTCCCGATTGCTCTGAATATAGCCAAAACCAGTTTGACATCATTAATATATACTAAAGGAACACAACCCAATCAAAAACTATCAAATTATACAAGAATCTCGAAATTCGGCCAAAATCGAGCCCCAGGCCCACGTCTCGGAATTCGATAATTTTTACATCACTTGAAACCTCGTCCTCCCACGATTCTGCACATACCAAAAACACCGCAATCGGACCACAATTGCCTACCCAAATTGCCAAAAGAATTTTCCAATCCTCCACCCATTTCTCCCAAACTTTTCCTACTTTAATCCTTCAATTTACAAGCCTAATCTGAACAAAATAGCATAGAAAAAACTTTAACAACCCGAGAACTTACCTTCACTGAAGAACCACGAATTTTCTCTTCAATTTGCCTTCAAAAGAGCTCCAACCGCATGCAACAATGGTGAAATGAATAAAATTTCATGGAGGTCTCTTTTATACTGTTCTGCCCAGCAATTCCGCACCTGCGGACACTTAATCGCACCTGCATACCCGCACCTGCGGTCCCAGGTGCGCACCTGCGCAATCCCACTAACGGACCAATTCTCGCACCTGCAGCCACTTCTCCGCACCCGTGTCTTCGCAGGTGTGGCCATCTCTTCGCACCTGCGGATTTCCCCTTCCTAGCCTCCTTTCACACATGCGACATCGCACCTGTGGCTACCCTTCTGCAGGTGCGGCCAACACCAGAAACTTACACCAGCTGCCATTTGCTGCAATTTTCCAAGTTCAAAACTCCGCCAACCATCCGAAATCAATCCCGAGCCCCTCGGGGCCCCAACCAAACATACCAACACACCCCATAGCATTATTCCAACTTATTCGAGCCTTCGAAACACCAAAAAAACATAAAAACACCAAAATTACATTAAATTCAAGCCTATGAACTTTGAAACTTCCAAATTTTGCCAACTACGCCGAAACCAACCGAAACACGTCCGATTGACCTCAAATTTTGCACACATACTCAAAATGACATTACGGACCTACTCCAACTTCTGGAATCCCATTATGACCCTGATAGCCTATTTTCCACTGCCGGCCGGAAATCGCTAGAAACTAACTTTTGCCAATTCAAGCCTAATTCTACATCGGACATCACAACTTCATTCCGAACACACTCCTAAGTCCCAAATTACCTAACGAAGCTATCCGAGCCATAAAATCTGCATTCCGGAGTCGTTCACCAATAAGTCGACTCTCAGTTGACTTTTTCAACTATTAGGCTACTTTAAGAGACTAAATGCCTCAATTCTCACAATGACCGCTCCGGACCCAAACCGATTGACCCAACACAACAAAAACACGCTAACAATATATGACAAATGCAGAAATGGAGGAAACGGGGTAAATCTCACGAAATGACCTGCCGGGTCGTTACATCCTCCCCCTCTTAAACAAACGTTCGTCCTCGAACGGTCTAGAAACATACCTGGAGTGTCGAATAAGTGAGGATATCTATCCCGCATCTCCCACTCGGTCTCCCAGGTGGCATCCTCCACCGGCTGCCCTCTCCACTGAACCTTCACTGAAACTATATCCTTAGACCTCAACTTTCTGACCTGCCGACCCAAAATAGCCACTGGCTCTACCTCATATGACATATCACCCTCGAGCTGAACCGTGCTGAAGTCCAAAACATGAGACGGGTCACCAACATACTTCTGGAGCATCGAAACATGGAATACCAGATGAATACTCGATAAACTGGGAGGCATAGCAAGCCTATAAGCCACCTTCCCAACCCTCTGAAGCACCTCAAATGGCCCAATGAACCTGGGACTCAGCTTCCCCCTCTTCACGAATCTCATAACACCTTTCATGGGTGACACCCTCAGCAACACCTTATCCCCAACCATGAAAGACACATCTCGAACCTTCCGGTCCGCATAACTCCTCTGCCTAGACTGCACCGTGCGAAGCCGCTCCTGAATCAACTTCGCCTTACCCAACGCATCCTGAACCAAGTTTGTGCCCAATAGCCTAGCCTCGCCCGGCTCAAACCAACCAACCAGAGATCTACACCTCCTATCATATAAAGCCTCATACGAAGCCATCTGGATACTCGGATGATAGCTATTATTATATGCAAACTCCGCTAGTGGCAGAAATTGGTCCCGTGAACCACAAAAGTCAATCACACAAGCACGCAACATATCCTCCAAAATCTGAATGGTACGCTCCGACTGCCCGTCAGTCTGAGGATGAAACACTGTGCTCAACTCAACCTGATTACCCAACTCTCTCTGTACGGCTCTCCAAAACTGAGATGTGAATTGAGTACCTCTGTCGGAAATGATAGAAACTGGAACCCCATGCAATCGGACAATCTCCCTAATATAAATCTCAGCTAACCTCTCCGAAGAATAAGTAGTACCAAAAGGAATAAAGTGTGTGGACTTGTTCAGCCGATCCACAATAACCCATAAAGCATCAAACCTCCTCGAAGTCCATGGGAGTCCAACTACGAAGTCCATGGTGATCCACTCCCACTTCCACTTCGGAATATAAAATCTCTGAAGCAATCCACCTAGCTCTGGTGCTCATACTTGACCTGCTGACAGTTGAGACACCGATCCACAAACTCCACAATATCTTTCTTCATACTCCTCCACCAATAATGCTGCCTCAAATCCTGATACATCTTTGCGGCACCAAGATGGATGGAATACCGCGAACTATGGGCCTCTACTAGAATCAAATATCGAAACCCATCTACATTGGGCACGCAAATCTGGCCCTGCATCCCCATGACCCCATCATTACCAATAACCACATCCCTGGCATCTCCGCGACGGACCCTGTCCTGAAGAACAAGCAAATGTGGATCATCATACTGGCGTGCTCTAATCTAATCGTAAAGAGAAGACCTGGAGGCTACACAAGCCAACACTCGCGGGGGATTTGATAGATCCAATCTCACCAACCGACCCGCTAAGGCCTGAACATCAAGGGCTAATGGCTGCTCTGCTACTAGAAGGTAGGCTAGACTCCCCAAACTCTCTGCTTTGCGACTCAGGGCATCAGCCACTACATGGGCCTTCCCCAGATGATATAATATAGTGAGGTCATAATCCTTGAGAAGCTCGAGCCATCTCCTCTGACGCAAATTCAAGTCCTTATGCCTCAGCAGATACTGCAAACTACGATGTTCAGTGAAAATCTCACACTGCACTCCATACAAATAATGCCGCCAAATCTTCAAGGCATGAACAATGGCAGCTAACTCAAGATCGTGCACTGGATAATTCTTCTCGTGCACCTTCAACTGTCTAGACGCGTAGGAAATCACCCTACCGTCATGCATCAATACCACTCCCAAACCAACTCTAGAAGCATCACAATAGACTGTGTAAGACCCGAACTAGTAGGCAAAACTAGTACCGGAGTTGTGGTCAATGCTGACTTAAGCTTCTGAAAACTCTCCTCACACTCATCAGAGCATCTGAATGGAGCACCCTTCTGGGTCAATCTGGTCATAGGCGAAGCAATAGAAGAGAACCCCTCCACAAAGCGGCGGTAATATCCCGCCTAACCAAGGAAACTCCTAATCTCTATAGCTGAGGACGATCTGGGAAAACTCTACACCACCTCTATCTTCTTCAGATCAACCTGAATACCCTCACTAGACACCACGTGTCTCAAGAAAGCTACCGAACCAAGCCAAAACTCACACTTGGAGAATTTTGCATAAAGCTTCTCCTCCCTCAACCTTTGTAACACAACTCTCAAATTTTGAGCATGCTCTTCCTGGCTACGAGAATAAACCAGGATGTCATCAATGAACACAATGACGAAAGAATCAAGGTAAGGCTAAAACACGTTGTTCATCAATTGCATGAACGCAGCTGGGGCATTGGTCAGCCCAAATAACATAACCAAGAACTCATAATGACCATATCTAGTCTTGAAAGCAGTCTTCAGAATGTCAGAATACCGAATCTTTAACTGATGATACCCAGATCTCAAGTCAATCTTGGAAAACACTCTGCCGACATGAAGCTGGTCAAACAAATCATCAATGTGGGGCAAGGGATACCGATTCTGCACCGTAACTCTGTTCAGCTGCCGATAATCAATATACATACGCATGGACCCATCCTTCTTCTTCACGAACAACACTGGTGCACCCCAAGGTGACACACTAGGCCGAATGAACCCCTTATCCAGGAGTTCCTGAAGCTGCTCCTTCAATTCTTTTAGCTCCGCTGGTTCCACACGATAAGGTGTAATAGAAATAGTCTAGGTGCCTGACACCAAGTAAATACCTAAATCAATATCCCTGTCAGGTGGCATGCCTGGCAGGTCTACAAGAAACACATCCAGAAAGTCACGGACCACAGGAACTGGATCAATAGCGAGATTCTCACCACCGACATCCCTCACAAAGGCCAAATAATATAAACACCCTCCCTCAACCATGCGTTGAGCCTTCAGGTAGGAAATCACCCTACTAGGCATATACTCAGAAGAACCTCTCCACTCAACCCTCAGACATCCTGACATAGCTAAGGCCGCGGTCTTAGCGTGACAATCAAGAACAGCATGGCACGAAGATAACCAATCCATGCCTAATATCACATCAAACGATTAACAGTAGGTCCACTCGGGTCTCCAAACCCCCAATAGATATCATGCATGACCGATACACACAGTCCACAACAACAGTATTGCCGATCAGAGTTGACACATATACAGAGGTGACTAGAGACTCACGGGGCATATCCAGAAAACGAGCAAAATATGAATAAATATAGGAATATGTAGAACCAGGGTCAAATAAAGCCAAGGCATCTCGGCAACAGACTGAGACAATACCTGCGATCACGGTATCTGAGGCCATAATATCTGGCCTGGCTGGAAAAATGCATACATGCGAGCCTGACCTCCCCCTCTAGAGCGACCCCTGGCTGACTGACTACCACCCCTGGCTACCTAGGCGGGTGGTGAAGTAACTGGAGATGAAGTCGAGGGTTGGCCCCTCTGCTGAGAAGAACCACCGGAACGATGGGGAAATTGCCTCCACATGTGCCCAAACTCTCCACACTCAAAACAACTCCCTGGATCTGGAGACGGGGACTGATATAAACCCTTGGCACTAGAACGGCCACTGGAAGGCTCATGCATAAGAGAACTCCGAACTGGGGGTGCTCGAGCTGCACTCTGAGCTGGGAGGGCACCAAATGAAGTACGGCCTGACTGAGAACCACGGGGACCATGCACCGAAGATGCACCACTAAACGTTGGGTGGCCTGATTGAGGAAGCCTGAATGAACGGCCCCTACCCTGCTGAAACTGCCCCCTGAAGGGAGCACCACTAGAAATACCCGAACCACGAGGCCTCTTGGCCTCCCTCTCCTCCCGAATCACGGGGCATGCTCAGATAAGGGGAAAAATATGAAGACACATAGGAGAATGTAGAACCCGGATCAAATAAAACTGAAGCATCTCTGCTGCAAACTGAAACCATACATGTAATAACTGCATCAGAGGCCTCAACCTCAGGCCTGGCAGGAATAACATAGCACCGGGGCAGAGCCCCTCCAACCTGAACATCTTTGGGTTGACCTACTACGGGCTGACCTCTACCTCTCGTGGCCTGTCCTCCACCTCTATGAGTCTGACCTCCACCTCGGGAACCTCGGGAACCTCGACCTCTACCCCTAACTGGCTAAGGGGGTGGGGGTGCACCTAGTACGGCAATCATAGCACGGGAGCCCGGATGCTGAGAACTACTAGTAGCTCGGGGGAAATACCTAGAAATGTGCCCTGGATCACCACAAGAGTAACAAGCCCTCTGCTGCTGGCCCTGAAACTGTCCCTGTCAACCAGAATAACCACCCTGGAAGCTCTGAAGCGGCGGTGCACTGGTAGGAGCTGACGGTTGTTTGCGGGATACCTAAAGCACTGACTGGAATGGCCGAGGAGGATGACCTCTGCCAAAGAAATCTCTGCCTCCAGATAAGGCACCACTGAATCGACTGGAATGGTAAGGTCTCTTGTCAGACTCCTGACCACTTCCTTGTGATAAGACCATCTCAATACGCCTGGCCACATTGGCCGCCTCCTGGAATGAAATATCAGTACATGTCTCTCTGGCCATCTGGAGTCTAATGGGATGAGCTAGACCCTCAATAAACCTCCTTACCCTCTCACGATCAATGGGTAGTATCATGATAGAATGTCGGGCCAAAGTAATGAACCTGGTCTCATACTGTGTAACAGTCATAGATCCCTTCTAGAGGCACTCAAACTTCCTCCGAAGACCCTCTCTGTGAGTAAATGGTAGAAACTTCTCCAAGAATAACTCCGAGAATTGAGAAAAAGTCAAGGGCGAAGACCCAGCTGGTCTGGTCAAACAGAAATCCCTCCACCAAGTCTTGGCAGTACCAGAATTACGGAATGTAGCAAAATCAACTCCATTGGACTCCACAATGCCCATGTTCCGAAGAACCTCATAGAAACTGTCCAAGAAAACCTGGGGATCCTCTGATGGTGCACCATTAAATGTAGTAGAAAATATCTTGGTGAACCGGTCCAACCTCCACAAAGCATCGGCAGACATGGCTGCCCCCTCAATTGTCTGTGCCACAAAATCTGACTGAGTTGCTCCAGCTGTCTAAGGTGCTGGAGTCTGGAACTGAGGAGCTAGCTACTCTGGTGTGCGGGTAGTAGGAGCCTGGGTCCCTCCCCCATCCTGAGAGATGGCTTGTTTAGTAGGGAGATGACCATCCTGAACCACGCTCTCCATAAGGCCCACTAAACGGACCAGAGCGTCCTGCAGAACCGGGGTAGCAATGAACCCCTCTGGGCCTGAGCTGGTCCAACTGGAACTGCCTGAGCAGGAATATCACCGGCAAAGTCTACCTGAGGGTCCTATACTGGTGCTGCTACTCTGGGCTGAGCCCTGGCTCTGCCTCAGCCTCGTCCTCGGCCCCCCATAGGACCTGCAACAGGAGGATTGGGCTACTAATTGGTAGATGAGGAAGCACGCGTTCTCGCAATCTAAGAGAGAATATAATAGAAAACCAGTTAGCATTTAGAATTCAAACTGCACGATAGAGAAGAAGAAATGTGAACTTATTCCTAACTTTGCATCCTCTGGGTGATAAGTACAGACGTCTCCGTACCGATCCCTCAGACTCTACAAGTTTTTTCATGAATTGTGAGACCTAGGCAAACTAGTGATCTGATACCAACTTGTCACGACCTGAAATCCCACCTTTAGGCCGTGATGGCATCTAACGTTGAACCCGCTAGACAAGCCAATGTTACAGGATATTCTGAGTTATTCCTTTGTTGTTTAGCATTTAAAAAGTGAAATACAAGAACAATAGAAATGAAAATACGGAAGATCAGAAATTCAACAACTTAAATAATACATCTCACAAAAACTTCCGTAAACATACCCCAGAACTGGTGTCACAATTTCACGGACAATCTAAGACTTACTAAAAACATGTGTCTAAAATAAACAAGTGTAGCTGTCTAGAAATACAAGATAAGACAGAAGGAAAGAAATAGATGGTGACGCCAAGGTCTGCGGATGCCTGCAGGACTACCTTAGTGTCGCCTGTGGACTGAAGGATACTCCCTCGATCACTGTCTACCGGGTCTGGTATCGTAATTTGTACAACATAAAGAAGTGTGGGTGTAGCATCAATACTACCGACCCCATGTACTGAGTAAGTACCGAGCCTAACCTCGGCGAAGTAGTGACGAGGCTAGGGCACGACAAATAATATACACCTGTGCAATTCAATAATATATAATAAAAATAACGATAAATAAATAGTTAAGTACAAATACGGGGAAACACGCTAGGGTAAAAAAGGGGTAAACACTTATTGAGTAACAGAACATGACAACCGTCTAGTATCAAAATAACAACAGAGAACAAACAAGTGCACGACATCACCCTTCGTGCTTTACTCTCGTTCTCACCAAAAGAAGTACACGTCATGACCCTTCGTGCTTCACTCTCATTCTCACCAAAACAAGTGCACGACATCACCCTTCGTGCTTTTACCTCACAATATCATGGCACGACATTATCCTTCGTGCATTATCTCTCATATCATAGCACGACATCACCCTTCGTGCTTTTAAAATCACAATATCGGTACGACATTAAGCTTCGTGCTTTTAAATATAAATCATGGCACGGCATCACCCTTACTGCTTTACACTCTTCCTCACCCAAACAATAACCAGAACACAATTTGGCAAGGAAGAACAACAATACAGACCATAATTATACAACATCACGGCAAGGGAACAATAACAGAAATATCACCGTCCTGGCAAGGGACACAGCTATAACCAATCTCACTGAACGTACAACATAACCAAATAATCCTCAACCGAACAACTAATCAACACTGTTCACAACCAAGTATTTCCAACAATTGAATAATCTCCAAAATGAAATCTACTTCATAACACAGTGGATATCAGAGAAAAACACATATACTATAAGTTATGACTCACGGGCAAGCTTGACAACAAAGTATAGGTACTTGTCACCTCCTATACATTGAACATGATAATAACACGTGTTGATACCTAATTTTTATCAAATTATTTTTTAATTTGTATATACATCTCCAAAACCGCTCTTTATAATAACTGGTATTTTTCCGAGATTTTTTCATATTTTTATTAAATCCTTTTCCAATTTATTCAGTATTTTTTATTCAATAATTATTCATAAATCGTATTATAAAGAATTTCAAAATATTTCCCAGTCAATATATATCATTTTTAATCCTATTAGGATTTAGTTATTTCACAAATTAGCCAATTTGGCATTGTTTGACCATAATTACAATAACTTTGCAACTATGGCCTAATTGTACATTTTCTACCATTTAAATCAATAATTATTTCATTTTATATTTTTTTGTACTCATTAATTACCTTAATTTCATTTATCTAGCATCAATTTCATTTTATATGATTACTAGCTATTTTATTTAATTACTTATCTATTTCAATGGGTATTTAACTAATAGCCATTTTTAATTTCGATTCTAGCCTAATTCTAACCCAACCCATCAGATTTTTTAATAACCCAATCCCATACCCAACCCAAATCAATTCCACCCCGGCCCAACCCTGGATCTATCTGAGTCGTTGATCAAATTAGATCAACGGCCCAGATCCCACCTACCATAATTAAACTCTAAAGACTACCCCCTCCGACCCCTCATTTCCAAACCTCCCAATTCTCTCTCTATCTCTCTCTAGTTCTCTCTAGAACCTTCCCTTATCTCTCCACCTCTAATGGGGTCTGTTCGTCTTCTCCGGCTAGTTCCCTCGCCGAAAACTGTGGTCTTTCACTGTCTCCTATTTATTGGTTCACCCTACATCGGTCTAAGGCAACCTAAGGCCCTCAGGCGAGCTTGGAGTGGTTCAGCTCCTACATATGGTCCCTCATGCTATCTTCTGGCCTCCTCCGGTCATTTGAGCAAGAGCCATGGTTTTTCCGGCTAACGATGGCAACATCTTTAAGGTGTTCCTTGTTTTTTCAACTCTCTTAAACCCTAACCCATGGTATTTTCTGATTTTCTTTTAGATCTGTGTATATTATGAGCTCTTTATTATTTTCCTTAAAGTTTTTCTGATTTCTCTAAAATAACGCTTCATCTTCAACTAGGGTTTCTTAACCCCTTTAAAAACACTTTCTCTTATGATTTTTGGTACTAACCTATGATTCTTAGTATATTTTTAAAAGTTTGATTAAGCATTCTCCCTTTACTCGAGTTATTCAGTTAAAAACCCCCCATTTTTAGGGTCCTGAGTTCGTCTTGGTTGTTGTGTTTAGTTGATCTGTGTGTTTGTCATAAACATCCTACGATTCTGTGATTCTTACTTATGTTTGCTTGTTAGGGTTTTTGTGTTCGATTATTCCTGACTATATCATGCTCTATACGAAACCCTAACTCATATTTGATATTGTTCTTCCTTATGGTCCTGATTCTAGTTTATTACCTGCTTATTCTCAGTGTTATCTTCTCTATTTCCTTAGAACTATGATATTTTCCTTAAAACTGCGATTCTTAGAACTCTTTACTAATTTTACATATTTGTGTGGCACTTGCCTTATTTGATAACTGATTCCCTGTGATTACTAATTTTCAGAATTATTTTCTACCTTTTGTTATATATAAGTATGTTGTCAATTAATTATATACTTTCCTTAATTAATATATCTTGTACCTAGCCTTAATCACATGTCCTATGTAACGACCCGACCGGTCATTTTGAGCTCTAGTGCGTCGTTCAGCGGTTTGAAGTCATGAGCAGCTTTGTTTCAGGTATTATGACCCGTGGGCGTGGTCGGAATTGAATTCCAGGAAGTTTAGAATTGATTTGGAAAGAAAATTCTCATTTTAAAAGCCTTAAGTTGGAGAAATCAACTAAGATTGGAATTTTGAATAAACGACCTCTGAATCAAGATTTGAAGGTTCCAACAGATTTGTATGATGATTTCGGACTTGGGTGTATTTCCGGCTCGGGGTTTGGATAACCCTGGAGTGCTTCAGCGTATATTGTGGAAGTTAGCATTTTAGAAGGATTTCATGAATTTGGGCTTGAAGTGCATATCAGTGAGGGTGATGTCCGTTTAGGATTCAGATTCTGGTAATAGATTCATATGGTGATTCTGGAATTGGGAGCGCGGTCGGAAGTGAATTTGGATGTCCGTAGGTCATTTTGAAGCCATTTGGCTAAAGATAGAAATTTGAAGTTTTTTTTTTTTTAAAATTCGACCGGAAGTGAAAGTTTTGATATCGAGGTCGGAATGTGATTCCGGAAGTTGGAGCAGGTCTGTAATGTTGAATATGACTTGTGTACAAAATTTGAGGTCAATCGGGTTTGATTTGACGGGTTTTGGCATCGAATGTGGAAGTTTGGAATTTCAAGTTCTTAAAGATTTGGATTGGAGAGAGATTCATCGTTTCAATGTTGTTTGATGTGATTTGAGGCTTCAAGAAAGTCCGTGTTATGTTTTGGGATAGGTTGGTATGATTGGGCGGGGTCCCGGGGGCCTCGGGTAGATTCCGGGTGGTTAATGGATCAAGAATTAAAGTTTGAAGAACTGAAAATTGCTGTCATCTGGTGTGATCCGCACCTGCGAGGATTTGGCCGCAGGTGCGGCTTGGGTGTCGCAGGTGCGAGATTGGGGCTGGAGCTGAGGGACCGCAGGTGCAGGAGTTTGGTTGCACCTGCGGAATCGTAGGTGCGAAGAGGGATCGCAAGAGTGGGAGTTGCTGGGCTGAGTCAGAGCCGCACCTGCGATGGAATTTACGCAGGTGCGGAGCCGCAGGAGCAGCTATGCACCGCAGGTGCAAAAATGGCTGGAGACAGTGAGGTGTTTTAAGAACAGATTTTTGGCCATTTCTTCATGTCTCTCATTTTGGTGTGGCGATTTTGGGAGCTTCAAGAGGGGGATTTTCAGCAAGCATCACTAGGTAAGTGAATTCTTCTCATTCCTAAGTTAAATATGTGATCTTGGATAGATTTGAACATGAAAATTGGTAGGAAATTTGGGAAATTTTTGAAGAAACCTAGAAAATGTAAATTTGGAATTTAGCTACGAATTTGAGTATGGAATGTAGAGTAAATTGCATGATTGAACTAGTAGAGCTATGGGTAGCATGTATCTTCAAGAATTTCGGATTTCCAGGCACGTGGGTCCGAGGGCATTTTTGTCTTTTCTCCGAGCGGGGTTGGGAAAGTATATAATCTGAATTTGTTGTGATTATTAGGGTGAATATTCATTGCTTTGCCATTATGTGGTACTTTCAGAGCATTGTGCGTCCGTTGGAGTCATCGGAGGGGCTTGGAAGCCGGTGTGGGAATTTCGGAGCGAGGTAAGTCTCCTTTGTAACTTTGTGAGGGGAATCGTCCCCCTAAGTGAATTAATTTAGTACATCCTATTATCTTCGGGGGCTAAGTACGCACGAGGTGACAGGATTCCGTGCGTAGCTACTATTATGCCATGTCCGGGTAGCCTAGGACCCAGTAGCATACCTTATGTGTGTACCTGTAACCCTGCCTGTAACATTAAACTGCTAATATGACCGAAAACGTAATTGAATGTCTAAAAGAAAGCTAGAGTTCATATTGTTAAACTTCTAGAACGATAATTGGTTCCGCTGTGGATATATGTGTACCTGGACTAGGTTGTATAATGGAGTATCACTAAACTTGACAAATTAGTTTCAAAAACAAAGATTTCAAAACCTATATTTCATGTTTCTTTTAATAAGGATTTTACCACTTTCCTGAGAAAAATTGTTTTCTTGATAAAATACAATTTATTATGTGGATATGTGTAACTTTGGGTTCCTGAGTCGCTTGAGTGATTCGCGAGCAGGAAGACCCTGTATTTGTGTATGTATTCATATGAGCACCTGAGTCGCACGTATGATTTGCGGACAGGCTAGCCATATTATTTTAACCGTGTCACATGATCGATTCGCGAGCAGGGCAGATAGATGCATCTATGGTTCGAGCCGATCGACCTTTCGGCATTGCACACTTTATTATTGTTGGTCTGCGCCGTTCGACCCTCGGCATTGCCTGCATGATATTTGCTGCGTAGGTACTATGATATTTTGCCTTATTACTGGCCTGAAATATTTAATTATCGATTGAAATGACATAGATTTAAAGTTATTAAAAAGACTTTTGGAATAAGTTGTTCCTTCCCGTCGATTTATTATTATTTGATTAAATCACCATGTTGATTATTTGTTAATATGACGAAGACATAAAGTGTTAAACGTGAATGGAGTTGAAAGATATTTAAATCCTGTTTTATAAATTGCCTATGCTAAACCATGCTTAGTGTCACTCTTAAATATTTTAAATTGACCTTTAGTAAGTATCTAATTTGGCCTCTCGTCACTACCTCTCTGAGGTTAGGCGGGCGACTTACTGAGTACACGTTGTTTTTGTAATCATGCTACACTTGCTGTGCATTTTTATTGCATAGGTACTTTCATAGCAATGTGGAGGATTCGAAGACTTAGGCGAGCTGCATCATCCGGGGGCGATCCGCAGCTGACAGAGTCTCCTTCGTACTGTATCTATTTCATTTAAATTTCCTTGTCCAGTTGTATTTCGGACAGGCTTGTAATGATTGTTGAATTCTTAGAAATCGCTCATGTACTTGTGACACCGGGTTCTGGGATATGTGTTGGAATATATTTGCTAAAGTGTAGTATTCAAACCATTGTTTTTAACTAACAAATTTTTATTTGGTTAATATGTAATAAAGTGAAAGGAAATGTTTTCATAAATGTTAAAACCTAAAAGTTATTTCAATTAATTAATGATTTGGCTTGCCTGACATTGATGCCCGACACCATCATGACCTTAGGGATTTTGGGTCTTGACAACATGGTATCAGAGCGCTAGGTTCCCGTAGGTCTCACGAGTCATGAGCAAGTCTAGTAGAGTCTTGCATATCGGTACGGAGACGTCTGTACTTATTTTTGAGAGGCTATAGGGCTGTTAGGAGTACTTCCCTTCTTGATTCTTCATCATGCGAGTTGATTCCTTTGAGGCTTATGCCTATGTTCATTCCTACTCAATCTTACGCGTCGCGAAGCGCTTGCTATGGATCAGATATTTGAGGAATGAAAATGGTGCTATGAATGTAATTCGAGATGCTTTCATGTGTGATTGGTCGTGGCTGCTGTTATGGCCCTCCAAAAGGGTAATATGTTGTTTCAGCTCAATAGCTGTGTTTCTGGGAGCCTTAAGGTTGTGCTCAGGTAATGATGATGCTCGATTGATTGTCGCGCGATATCGTTATGATGATAGAAAGTTTGCCCGTATGTTGGGGGTGATGAATGGTTTGAAGGGAGGTCTTCTCCGAGTTTGATTTAGAGATTTCGGTGTTTTGTTCCGGCAGAGGGAAAGCCATTTGGATTCTGAATGGTCTGGTTGGAGTTGATAAAGTAGGAAAATTAGGTGTCTTCAAGTGAGATGGGATATGCACCGGTGACGTGTATTCGTTGTCATTGATCGAATGGAATGTGTTAAGTTTGTCGGTTCTATGGTTTCTTCGGTTGCTTGGGGTCAGAGTATTGAGAATAAGTATTGAAGAATGTGGTTGGCAGAGAATGATCCTGAAGTGAGGCTAGGCGGTGGTTCCATTTCTAGGCCAGGTGAAAGAAGCGGAAGTCGAGTAGTTGCAAAGTGGGGGAAGCGGCAGCGCAGCTTGGAATTTGAAAATATTGTCGCGCATTACTGGGTGTCCATGAGGAGCGGACGGACTAGTACGTTGGTAAATGAAGCAGGGCGTAGGATGGGGTATTGAAGTCGCAGAGAACGTGCATTTCAGCGTCATTGGGAGGTGTCCGCGGGTGATTTCCATAGGTGGGTTGTCTTCCGTGAATAGGTTAGCAATGGCGGGGTTGGCACGTCTCGGTGAGGAGTTCTAGTGGCTAGTCGATAGGAGGTAGAATGTGTGAATGATGCTGGAGAATTTGAGTTTAGGGAGTGCTAGCAAGAGAATTTGGAAGAATTGGACGGATGGGTTGAGCAAGATCGTGTTATCAAAGGAGAAAGGATCTCGGCGGGGTCTAGAGTGGTGCAAGAAGTAGCTTCGAGCTAAGTGGGGGAGTCCTACCATCTGCACTTGGGTCATAAGGTTTTCTTCGCATAGGGTCGAGGATTGTTGGTGTGTTGGCAAGTTATTTCAGCTAAGGAAAGGAATAAAATGGTAATTATGCGTGGGATTTGATGTATATGTGCAAAAGTTGGCCCTGTCGGGCCAGGGTTAGGCTTTGGAAGATTCAAAACTTATGCTTAAGGCATGGGAGAGTTGTAAGGTTAGTGACTCAGTCACGTGTTTCATTGAAAAGGGTGTTCCTGTGCTAGGAGAGCCCTGAGTTGATTGTATTCGGGGCCAGTTGGAGTAGGTGACTTTCTATAGCGGTCCTAGTGAGTTCAAACGTTAAGAATGCGGCGTTTAAGGATTTCAGGCAGCAGTATGATCGAGAATTGAGCTTTTGCAGAGTAATAACTGAGAAAAAGGAGGATGGTTGGAATGTTCTATGATAAGTTTCAGCATGCAGGATAATATTGGAGGAGTGAGAAAAATAGACTCCGGATTGAAGAAAATATTATCAGAAGGGTATGAGATGGGTTGCGGGATTTGGGCAGCATAGTCTCGTGAATCAAGGTCACTCGGGATGAGTGAGGGTTGAGTTTGCTATGGGTTGAAGGAACTTGTTATTATTCCTGAGGCAATTGAAGATGAATCAAAGAAGATAGATTTATTAGCCATGGTTGAAAGGGCACATTTGCAGCAGTGATCCATTCCTTTGATGTGATTTAGTTATGCATGTGGTTGGTGCCGGTGTGTTCGGGGCTTGTCTTCCGTCATAATGAGTTTTATGTGGGAGCATTGAGTGCTGTGGCCTGCCAGGTGTAGGCGGATCCCGAAAGGGTTATGGTGGTATAGACTACTACTTAAGGATTTTCATGATTGGGTGATAATGGGAATTCACTCGTGTGTTGAGATGGTACTCTTCAATTGAGTGAAGTAAAAAGTTTCTATATGATGAAGTGTTCACCCTATTGGTGGTTTGGAAGTTATGATGCAATTCTTGCGCTACCTCATGTTGGCATAATAGGTGCGGTAAGTAGTATGTAACTGAGAGTAAGAGCGGAGATTGCGGTTCGATGTTAATAAGGATGTAATGAGATCGGAAGATCAAGAGAAAGTGATTTGAAAGTTCAGAGTAAGCCGGTGGTATCTTCAGTGTCACCTGAGATTGAGATTCGGTGGAAGAGGCTTTGTACTCTGGTTATGAGTTCTTGAATTGTCTTACAGCATAGTATGGCCAGTGGTGGATGGGCAGACTTGTTGACTTGTGTGGAAGGTTGTGGAAGCATGACCGCGAAAAGATTGTATAAGGTCTGACATGTAGTCACTTGATGGATTTTAGATTTGGACTAAGTATAAAGAAGTGCAATATTGCTTAATTGAGAATTTACGCCTGGAGGGTGTTCGGTTTAGTTGATTATGGATTATGGGGTGTTACTCCCGGTGATGATGGTTGTTCTCGTGTATTATGAGAGAAGGTAGGTTAATATGACCCAGGTAAAAGCTATTAGCTTAGTTGGTGCGAGCAAGGTGGCTCGATGGTTGTGGATGGATTTAAATATGATTATGGGCTCCGTATGAGCCAGGCATGTTCCTTTTAATAGAGCATTTTTCATGGAAATGTATTAGAACATCGGGTGTTGTTCCGTCTTCGTCAAATATATGTGTTATTGTGATTGTGCCGTGCGAGTTATGAAACGGCTTGATAATTTCTTATATGTTGAGGTCCTGCGTAGTGGGGATGTTATGTGAGCAGGATAGATCTTGAGATCCAGAGTGGGTATATATATATATATATCGCACCTCAGTTGTGCTTGAGTTATGTAGCCTACGGCTTTTATCAGTCTCCCCAGGATAGTATTATGCACTTAGCGTGCTTATGATCGATATTCAGTAAATTGTAATAGTGAGCAAATCAGCTCCGTATATATATCTTCTTATGTAAATTTTATGTGTGGATCGGGTGGCACGTCGCCACAGGTATGTTATTCGGATCGGGTTGCACGGGGCAACAGTGTGATGATGAGAAGGGTTAATACGTAATTATTTTATTATGTCTTACTTCCTATTTTCTGATAAGAATTCATAATAGTTGCGTGAGTTGAATAGTTCCTTCCTGAGTCATTTCTTATTATCATGTTCGAGTTATGGTCTATTGGTGCGATGGTGTATCATCTGAGGCTATTGGCCATGTTTGGGGTGAAATGTTGCTGAGCTGTACATACTGGGTGAGACGAGATTTTCGGACAAGAGATCAGTGCGATAAGGTTATGTGAAGTGTATATTAAAGAACAACTACCATTATTCAGGTTCATAATGAAGTGATGATTCTAGTCAAGATGAGTTATTCAAGGATTTTTTAACTCTGCAGTTGAGTATGAATTTATGCGCATTTCCTCCGTTGTGGTAGTATCGTCAGCATTATAGCAGGATGTATATATATATATCATGACGTGCATTGGGAGCATCCGATTCATGGAATTTGGCTATTAAGGTTCAGGGAGCGTCATTGTGGTCAGATGATGAGTTATGCGATGCATGGTGCCGATTCAGCAAGGGTATGCAGTTATGTTCTGGTATATCGTGTGGTAGTTGATACGGTGTTTATATGTTGGAACTAGGCCTGGCAGAGAAGTTTCAGGTGTTTGAATGAATTCTGAGCTTATTGTATGGATAAGAGAAGAAATCTCCAGATTTGATGAAGCTATTGTGCTCGACTAGGTCGTGGTAGCACGGGAAGGTGCTCGAGGTGTTAAACAGTGATTTCAGGTAACTCAAGAGCAGTTCTTAACACGTTCGACGACGAACGTCGATTTAAGTGGGGGAGAATGTAACGACCAGACTGTTTGTTTTGAGCTCTAGCACATCGTTCAGCGGTTTGAAGTCGTGAGCAGCTTCGTTTCAGGAATTATGACCCGTGGGAGTGGTCGGAATTGAATTCCAGGAAGTTTAGAATCTATTTGGAATGAAAATTCTCATTTCAGAAGCCTTAAGTTGGAGAAATCAGCTAAGATTGGAATTTTGAGTAAACGACCTATGGATCAAGATTTGAAGGTTCCAGCAGGTTCGTATGATGATTTTGGACTTGGGTGTATGTCTGGATCGGGGTTTGGATAACACGGGAGCGCTTCGGTGTATATTGTGGAAGTTAGCTTTTTAGAAGGATTTCATGAATTTGGGCTTGAAGTGCATATCAGTGAGGGTGATGTCCGTTTGGGATTCCGAGTTTTGGAATAGCTCTGTATGGTGATTCTGGAATTGTGAGCGTGATCGGAAGTGAATTTGGATGTCCGTAGGTCATTTTGAAGCCATTTGGCTAAAGATAGAAATTTGAAGGTTTTTTTTACAAATCTGACCGGAAGTGGAAGTTTTGATATCGAGGTCGGAATGCGATTCTGGAAGTTGGAGCGGGTCCGTAATGTTGAATATGACTTGTGTGCAAAATTTGAGGTCAATCGGGTGTTATTTGACGGGTTTCGGCATCGAATGTGGAAGTTTTGAATTTCAAGTTCTTAAAGATTTGGATTGGAGAGCGATTCATCATTTCAATGTTGTTTGATGTGATTTGAGGCTTCGAGCAAGTCCGTGTTATGTTTTGGGATAGGTTGGTATGATTGGGCGGGGTCCCGGGGGCCTCGGGTGGATTCCGGGTAGTTAACGGATCGAGAATTAAAGTTTGAAGAAGTGAAGATTGCTGTCATCTGGTGTGATCCGCACCTGCGAGGATTTGGCCGTGGGTGCGGCTTGGGCGCCGCAGGTGCGAGATTAGGGCTGGAGCTGAGGGACTGCAGGTGCGGGAGTTTGGTCGCACCTGTGGAATCCCAGGAGCGGGAGTTGCTGGGCTAAGTCAGAGTCGCACCTGCAATGGAATTTCAGCAGGTGTGGAGCCGCAGGTGCGAAAATGGCTGGAGGCAGTGGGGTGTTTTAAGAACGGATTTTTGGTCATTTCTTCATTTCTCTCATTTTGGTGTGGCGATTTTGGGAGCTCAAGAGGGGGATTTTCAGCAAGCATCACTAGGTAAGTGAATTCTTCCCATTCCTAAGTTAAATGCATGATCTTGCATGGATTTGAACATGAAAATTGATAGGAAATTTGAGAAATTTTTTAAGAAACCTAGAATATGTAAATTTGGAATTTAGCCACGAATTTGAGTATGTAATGTAGAGTAAATTGCATGATTGAACTAGTAGAGCTATGGGTAACATGTATCTTCAAGAATTTCGGATTTCCGAGCACGTGGGCCTGAGGGAATATTGGTCTTTTCTCCGAGCGGGGTTGGCAAAGTATATAATCTGAATTTGTTGTGAGTATTAGGATGAATTCTCATTGCTTTGCCATTATGTGGTAGTTTCGGAGCTTTGTGCGTCCGTTGGAGTCATCGGAGGGGCTTGGAAGCCGGTATGGGAATTTCGGAGCGAGGTAAGTCTCCTTTGTAACTTTGTCAGGGGGAATCGTCCCCCTAGGTGAATTAATTCAGTACATGCTATTATATTTGGGGGCTACGTACGCACGAGGTGACGGGAGTCCGTGCGTAGCTACTATTATGCCATGTCTGAGTAGCCTAGGACCCACTAGCATGCCTTATGTGTGTACCTGTAACCCTGCCTGTAACATTAAACTGCTAATATGACCGAAAACGTAATTGAATGTCTAAAAGAAAGCTAGAGTTCATATTGTTAATCTTCTAGAAAGAGAATTGGTTCCGCTGTGGATATGTGTACCTGGACTGGGTTGTATCATGGAGTATCACTAAACTTGACAAATGAGTTTCAAAAACAAAGATTTCTAAACCTATATTTCATGTTTGTTTTAATAAGGATTTTACCACTTTCATGAGAAAAATTGTTTTCTTGATAAAATACAGATTTATTATGTGGATATGTGTAACTTTGGGTGCCTGAGTCGCTTGAGTGATTCGCAAGCAGGAAGACCCTGTATTTGTGTATATATTCATAGGAGTACCTGAGTCGCAGGTATGATTCACGAGTAGGCTAGCCGTATTATTTTAACCGCGTCACATGATCGATTCGCGAGCGGGGCAGAAAGATGCATCTATTGTTCGAGCCGATCGACCCTTCGGCAGTGCACAATTTATTATTGTTGGTCCCCGCTGTTCGACCCTCGACATTGCCTACGCATGATATTTGTTGCGTAGTTGCTATGATATTTTTCCTGATTACTGGCCTGAAATATTAAATTATCGATTGAAATGACAGAGATTTAAAGTTATTAAAAAGACTTTTGGAAGAAGTCGTTCCTTCTCGTCGATTTCTTATTATTTGATTAAATCACCATGTTTATTAATTGTTAATATGACGAAGACATAAAGTGTTAAACGTGAACGGAGTTGAAAGATATTTAAACCCTGTTTTATAAATTGCCTATGATAAACCATGCTTAATGTCACTCTTAAATATTTTAAATTGACCTTTAGTAAGTGTCTAATTTGGCCTCTCGTCACTACCTCTCTGAGGTTAGGCAGGCGACTTACTGAGTACACGTTGTTTTTGTACTCATGCTACACTTGCTGTGCATTTTTATTGCACAGGTACTTTCATAGAAATGTGGAGGATTCGGAGACTTAGGCGAGCTGCATCATCCGGAGGCGATCCGCAGCTGATAGTCTCCTTCATACTGTATCTATTTCATTTTAATTTCCTTGTCCAGTTGTATTTTGGTCAGGCTTGTAATGATATTTGAATTCTTAGAAATCGCTCATGTACTTGTGACACCGGGTTCTGGGATATATTTGCTAAAGTGTAGTATTCAAACCATTGTTTTTAACTAACAAATTTTTATTTGGTTAATATGTAATAAAGTGAAAGGAAATGTTTTCATAAATGTTAAAACCGGAAAGTTATTTCAATTAATTAATGATTTGGCTTGCCTGACATTGATGCCCGGCACAATCACGACCTTAGGGATTTTGGGTCGTGACACCCTATTCTTTACTACTCTTTGTACTATTAAAATAAGTTTTTCATATTAGTTCTCTTTCCTTCTTTACTACTGTGGTATCCGTTTGAACTGTAACTCCTTAATTGTGGGGAATACTTGTATTGATTGGATCCTAATTGTACTTATTTCTATAATTATATACACTTTACTTGATTCCTTTCCTTTTGTTTCCACTACTTGTAACCGTTTGGATATGATTCCTTAAGTAAAGGAAGTCTATATACTAAATTAACCCTAATTGATGATTATTTCTATAATTACTGTTGAACTATTATTTTTACCTTATTTCCTCTGCCTGCTTTTCAAAACTATATATACTCTATTCATACACACATGGACACACGAACGAATCTGTTCAAAAAAATCTCTCTCACAATTCAAAAGACTTTCTACTCTTCCGTCTGTGCTAATTACTACTACTCTGGGTCAGTCGGCTGCAAGCCAAGGCTAGCTATTGTGCATTCTCCTACTTTCCTGTTTGTGTTATTACTTTCTTCACTTCACTGGTATGTCCTAATTTATATTTCAGTCTTCAAACCAACATGTTTCCTTATTGTTGTGATTCAGCATGCTTCTAACATGCTTACTTATTTTTCAGCATATATCTAGGATCCTATAGTCCCCTCTGCATGTTTAAATTAGGCTTTATTTGTTTATGACCAGCATGTTTCTGTACACTTAGCACCTACTTCTTACATTCCTATGACTTGTACATTAGTTTAACCATGGCCGTAGGTGTTAATCTGACCTAGCACTGTACCCACCTGATCCTTTAGACCCTTAGAAGTTTCCTGATTGCATGTATGTGTGCTTATCTTCCTGCTGTATGTATGCCCTTACATGCTCTGTATTTTTCCCTAATCCCATTACCCCTGTTTGTGTTTGTTGGACTATCCTTGGTCCTTTGTGATGTTAAGTTTCCATTTCCTTCTTCAAAAAATTGTTTTCTCACTTACTCTTTATCAAACTGTTCCTTACTTAAATCCTTTTAAACAAAAGCACTATCACACACTCTTAGAAGTCTTAAGTTCAGCCCCCTTCGTGTGACAACTGATTTGAGAACCCTTTGAGTACCATCTGAACTCTGACACACAAGGCTGGCACTTCCACACTGCACATGTTTAAATCTTTTGGCTATGTCTGGCTGTGAGCACTGATGCAAGACTAAATTGCATAGTTTGACATGTGATATACCTCACATTTTATGCGCATTAAT
>ML345501.1:0-22500 GCA_005239505.1 Nicotiana paniculata
ATTAACGTACATAAAATGCGAGGTAAATAATGCTTAAAATCACGAATTCTAGCCACACATCAACTATAGGACGTTATCCCGGGAGATCCCCCTGCATATTTACTTTGGGACTACAGGACGTTATCCCGGGAGATACCCCTGCACATTTACTTTGGGACTACTGGACGTTATCCCGGGAGATCCCCCTGCATATTTACTTTGGGACTACAGGACGTTATCCCGGGAGATACCCCTGCACATTTACTTTGGGACTACTGGACGTTATCCCGGGAGATCCCCCTGCATATTTACTTTGGGACTACGGGACGTTATCCCAGGAGATCCCCCTGCATATTTAGTTTGGACTACCGGACAGTATCTCAGGAGATCCACTAGACAGTTGAGAAAAGGACTATAGGACGGTATCCTGGGAGATCCTCATTGTTACCATTGTTATTGAGCTATTCATATTCCGTGTTTACTCTATTCTTGTGTTTCGTTATTGCCTTGTTGACCTGTCTTACTTCACTAATGTATTCATTATTACTGTCTGTTTTCATACTATAAACCCCTATTATATTGTTTAACCTCAGTAGGTCCCTGACCTTCCTCGTCACTACCCGACCGAAGTTAGGCTTCGGACTTACTGGGTACCGCTGTGGTGTACTCATGCCCTTTCCTACGCATGTTTTTCATGTGTAGATCCAGGTACCTCCTCTCAGGCGCACTATCCTCGAGGTTGAGAGACACATCAGAGACTTCGAGGTACATCTGCCGCGTCCGCAGACCAGGAGTCTCTATCTTATTCCAGTGTTTGTGAAAAGTTTATCCTTCCTTACAGTTGTATAGACATTCTGGAGTTAGAGCAGTGTATTATATTCTGTTAGCCTATGGTTCCCATGAGTTTTCGGGTTTTGGGGTGGTATTATAGACTTCCGTATTATTTTGGGTTTGTATATGCCAAGCGGCATTTATTTACAGTCCTTCTTTTAGATTTGTTCCGTTTTTACTTAATTATTCCGCAACTTATGTTGACATTCCGCATTGCTAGGCTTACCTAGTTATAGGAACTAAGTGCCGTCATGACATGTTCACGGAGGGCGAACTGGGATCGTGACATCGATTATATTAGCAGTTTAATATTACAGGCTGGATTACAGGTATAACACGTAAGGCATGCTAGTGGGTCCTAGACTACCTGGACATGGCATAATAGTAGCTATGCATAGATTCCCGTCACCTCGTGCGTACGTAGCCCCCGAAGATAATAGCATGTACTGAATTAATTCACCTAGGGGGACGATTCCCCCTCACAAAGTTAGAAAGGAGACTTACCCGCTCCGAAATTCCAATACTGGCCTCCAAGCCCCTCCGATGACTCCAACGGACGCACAACGCTCCGAAACTATCACATAATGACAAAGCAATGAAAATTCATCCTAATATTCACAACTAATTCAGATTATATACTTCCCAACCCCGCTCGGAGTAATGACCAAAATGCCCTCGGGCCCACGTGCCCGGAAATCCCAAATTGTTGAAGATACATAAAACCCGTAGCTCTACTAGTTCAATCATGCAATTTACACTACATTCCATACTCGTATTCCTGACTAAATTCCAAATTTAAATTTTCTAGGTTCTTCAAAAATTTCCCATATTCCTACCAATTTCCATGCCTAATCCATGCATATAATCTTGTATTTATCTAACAAATGGAAAGAATTTACTTACCGTGATGCCTGACGAAAACCCCCTTGAAATACTCTCCAAAATCGCCCATGACAAATAAAAAATGGGTGAGAAATGACAAGAACCCGTTTTTAAAACATTTTGCCCAGGCCTCTCTTCGCACATGCGGTCTAATAGCCGCTCATGCGGCTTCGCACCTGCGGAAATCCCATCGCAGGTGCGGCTCTGACTCAGCCCAGCATCTCTCTCCTCTGCGGTCCCTTCTCCGCACCTACGCTTCCGCTGGTGCGACCAAATCTTCCGCACATGCGGCCTCTTCAGCTCCAGCCCAGAACTCCGCACCTGCGGTCAAAGCCTCGCAGGTGCGGTCACACCAGAAGACAGCAGCCTTCAGCCTTCTTCAACTTCAAACATTGATCCGTTAACCACCCGGAATCCACTCGAGGCCCCCGGGACCCCGTCCAACTATACCAACATGTTCCAAAACATAGTGCGGACTTGCTCGAGGCCTCAAATCACATCAAACAACATCAAAACCACGAATCGCACCCAAATCCCAACTTTATGAACTTAGAAATTTCCAACTTCTACATCCAATGCCAAAACCTATCAACACGTACGGTTGACCTAAAATTTTGCGCAAAAGTCATATTCAACATTACGGATCTACTCTAACTTCCGGAATCGCAGTCCGATCTTGATATCAAAACTTCCACTTACGGTCGGATTTCTCAAAAACCTTCAAATTTCTATCTTTAGTCAAATGACTTCAAAATGACCTACGGACATCCAAATTCACTTCCAAGCGCGCTCCCAACTCCAGAATCACCATACGAAGCTATTCCCAGACTCGGAATCCCAAACGGACATCAACAACACTGAAAAGCACTTCAAGCCCAAATCTATGAAATTCTTCTAAAATGCTAACTCCCACAATATGCATCGAAACGCTGCCGATTTATCCAAAACTCGATCCGGACATACGCCCAAGTCCGAAATCATCATACGAACCTGTTGGAACCTTCAAATCCTTATTCGGAGGTCGTTTACTCAAAAATTCCAATCTTAGTTGATTTCTCCAACCTAAGGCTTTTGAAATAAGAATTTTCTTTCAAACACAATTCTAAACTTCCTGAAATTCAATTTTGACCATGCCCACGGGTCATAATACCTGCAACGAAGCTGCTCACGACTTCAAAATGCTGAACGGCGTGCTAGAGCTCAAAATGACCGGTCAGGTCGTTACACTGTACCCTTCCAAAATCATAACTATTATTCAATCACTTTATCCTCCTGCATTAAGACACAACCAATGCCTATCCTCGAGGCATCAAGATATGCGGTACAAGAAACTGAAGTTGATGGTAGAACTAACACTGGAGTTATGGTCAAAGCAGTCTTGAGCTTCTGAAAAGCTCTTTTCACACTCATCTGACAACCGAATGGAGCATCTCTTTTGGGTCAATTTGGTCAAGGGTGAAGAAATAGATGAAAATCCTTCCACAAAGCGACAGTAGTAACCTGCTAACCAAGAAAGCTCCTAATCTCTGTAGCTGAGGACAGTCTAGGTCAACTCTGTATTGTCTCTATCATCTTCAGATCAACTTGAACACCCTCAATATACACCACGTGCCCAAAGAATGCTATTGAACTAAGCCAAAATTCACACTCAGATAACCTTGTATAATGATTCTCCTCCCTCAATCTCTGTAATAAAACCCTCCAATGCTGAGCATGCTTCTCCTGGCTACGTGAGTACACCAAGATGTCATCAATGAATACAATAACAAAGGAGTCCAAATATGGCTAGAATATGCTGTTCATCAACAGACATCATAAAGAACTCATAACACAACACAAAGATCTACTTCACTCCACAACTAAACTACATGAGAGGTCCTTCAATACACCCATAACTCGAGGCCATATGTCAACTCAAGAAAGAAGTCAAACACCCAATAGTTCTTGCTACATCTCCAACAAAGTCTTTTTGTCACATTCAAACAATATGAACACATCTCACCATCAATCATACTCACCACATAGGCATCCAATCACAAAATCCCACAAATAAGGACATAAACGGACATATAAGTCCCAAATGCAAGTGCTCACAAAATCGAAATCTCAGTACTCAAGACACAGACAAAACCCGCCCTCAAGTCCTCCAGACTAGCCCATCATCAACATGCTAAAATCACAAGTTGTCGATGCACGGCTAATACTGAGAGCTAACGTGCGCATTCGAATGCATGGAAGGAATTCAAAGAGTTACGCTTCAGGATGAATAAATTGATTCACACGACAAGAATTCAAGAATGTGAGATTTTTCCTAAGGGTTTCACAGCCTCTCGAAGATAAGTACAGACATCTCCGTAACAATGCGCAAGGCTCTACTAAACATGCTCATGAATCGTGAGACCTATGTAACCTAGGCTCTAATACCAATTTGTGATGACCCAAACTATCATCTCGTGACAACGCCTATCGTAGTACTAGGTCAGCCGAGTCATTACCAAAAATGACACAATATTTTAATTTCCAAAATAACTTTCAATCTATTTAACATTAAAACTTTCATAAGAAATTCTAATCAAGAAAATGCGAAAATAAAGGCCCGACATCGAGTGTCACTATTCATGAGCAACTACTACAACTTTCTGTAAACACCAATACTAACATAGTCCGAGACTAATCAAATACAACTAAGGGAAGATAAAGGAGGAATAAAGCAGGGCTACGATCGCCATGCAGCTACCTTGCTAACTCCGAGAATCTGCTTCAGAAATAATCTACAGCCTCAACCGTGTCCATAAAATGCCTGGATTTGCACACAAGGTGCATGGAGTAACGTGAGTATGCCAACTTAGTAAGTAAAAACCATAAATAAAGGCTGAGCAGTAGTGACGAGCAGTAAAACACATAAAGTCCACACCATGAATCTCAGTAAAATACAACATGATTTCAAATCAGTATTTGAGTCAAATCATCACGTTTAAAAATCCAGTTTCGGTGAAAAATAAATTAAATATATTTTTCAACAGTGTCTCAATGTAAAAGAGAGTAAGAATAATGAAATCATACATAGCCCCTCGAGCAAAACATCTCTCATATACATCCCATTGGGCAAGCCTCACACTCACTCGTAATCAGCCCCTCGGGCATACCTTACGATCACTCGTAATAGCCCATCGAGCATATCTCACCATCACTGATTCCTCCGAGTCACTCAGCACTCGGCACTTGGCACTCACACTCAATAGTACCTGCACACACTGGGGGTATGTACATACTTTGGAGGGGATCTTTCAGCCCAAGCACTATATCAAGCCAAATCATGGCATAAATCACTCAGGCCCTCGGCCTATATCAAACATTCGGCGGCATGCAGCCATATCGCATAAATATTCCCACAAATCAGTCCATCAGCCTCACTCAGTCATAAACCTCACAAGCCACTCATGCATTTCAGTAAAAACAGGGAACTCGGCCCAAAACAACATATATGTGCATCAACATAGAGTAACAAAATTGAGTTATCCAGTAAACATGTATAATCATGACTGAGTGTAGATTTTCAATCAAAAACAGTGAGAGGATAGTAAGAAAATGCCCCTGAGGGTACAAAGAGCATTGGCTCAAGGCCCAATAACGGCATCCAACCCAATTACATAAACCCTTTCTAAAACAAATAACCACTATATAGTTTTCAACAAAATATGCAACTCTACAGTTGCTACGGGACGGACCAAGTCACAATCCCAAATGGTGCACGCCCACACGCCCGTCACCTAGAATGAGACATTTAGAATGGGTGTGTCACCTGTTTGGGGTAAGTAACGATTGTAAATCCAGTCCTGAGGGTATGAAACCCCAGATATTGTATCATTTTACTATTTTAGGGTGACACACATGCTAGGTGACGGGAGTGTGGGTGTGCACCATTGGGGATTGTGACTTGGTCCATCCCGTAGCAACTGTAGAGTTGCATATTTTGTTGAAAACTATATAGTGGTTATTTGTTTTAGAAAGGGTTTCTGTAATTGGGCTGGATGCCGTGATTGGGACTTGTGCCAATGCTCTTTGGACCCTCAGGGGAATTTTCTTACTATCCTCTCACTGTTTTCGATTTGAAAATATATGCTCAGTCATGATTATACCTGTTTACTGCATAACTCAGTTTTGTTACTCTGTTTTGATGCACATAAATATTGTTTTGGGTCGAGTTCCTTGTTTTTACTGAAATCTTGAGTGGCTTGTGAGGTTTATGAATGAGAGAGGCTGATGGCCTGATTTGTGAGAATATTTATGGGATCGGGCTGCACGCCACAAAATGTTTGATATAGGCCGAGGGCCTGAGTGATTTATGCCATGATTTGGCTTGATATAGCGCTTGGGCTTTAGGAGCCCCTCCGGAGTCTGTACAACCCCAGTGAGCATGGTTGATTATATTAAGTGATGGATCTTCCCTGGACATGGATATTGTCCGATGCATTTATATACCTAGTGATGGATCTTCTCCATGGGGCCGGATTGGCCTTTCTCGGTACTGAGTGACTAATGGTCAGTGATGGATATATTCCGGGATAGATTTTCCCTAGGTCGTATTGGCCATATACAATACCGAGTGGTTGAGAAGGATGAGTGAAAAGTGCGAGACAATGAGATTGAGTACTCTAAGAGTGTGAGTACATGATTCATCTATGGGATACATGGCATTTGCACGCATACATGACATACATGCATAGATATGCATTTTTCCTTATGTTATATGATATCACGTCATTTATGACTTTTTACACCATTGATAGGTGGGCATAAAGAGGCATTTCACACTTGTTATCTAGAAATAAAATGAAACATCTTATTTATTCTGGGAAGGATATTTGAAAAAATTACAGCTTTCAAACTTACTCGTATTTCTAGCATTTTTGGTAAAAGATTTGGGTTTTCCCTGAGATACTTGCAAAGCATGACTATTTTCTGGAACTGTGAATGAGCTGAGCTTTTTTACTTCTGAGATACCTCTTTATACTTGTGTTATGTTGTTATGAACTGTTGTGGCATATTAGTATTGTATCCGAACTTGTGCTAGCTCGTCACTGCTTTCAACCTAAGGCTAGGTTTGTTACTTACTGAGTACATGGGGTTCATTGTACTCATACTACACTTCTACACTTTGCGTGCAAATGTTGGATGTTGTTGTTACAGTGTCACGATGGGAGCTGGATTGACGATGTACCTGCGTCCCAGTTGTAGGTGCCCCTTGTTCGTGATAACTTTAGATCTATAAAACTCTGTTTATGTACTTCTCAAATAGACTGTGTATTTATTTCATTTCAGCTTTGTAAACTCTATTTTAGAAGCTCATCATTTGTACTACCAGTCCTTGAGAAACGTATAAGATTCAGCAAATTACTTTCGTAACTGTCTTGTTAATGTTATTGGAATTGGATAGCTACTAGTTGGCTTACCTAGGGGGTTAAGTTAGGTGCCATCACGACTAGTGGATTTGAGGTCGTGACACGATTTTTCGAGGTTTCTTCGAGAAGATTATTGGAGTAAGTGATTCTAACTCGGATTGGGCTATATTTCATGAATCTATTGCTATTTTCATCTTCTAATTAGGGATTTGAGTTAGAAATTTGGGGGGAAATGGAAGAAACGTCATAGACTAAAATTTCTAGTTTTGGAAGGGAATTTGTGATCGGATTTGAGTAATTTTTATATGATTGGACTCGTGAATGAATGGTGTTCATATTTTGTAACTTTTATCAGATTCCGAGACGTGGGCCCGAGGAGACTTTTTGAGACGATTTCCTAATTTCTTACTTTAGCTTAGATTTCATTGATTATATTAGTTTCTTATAGCTATATTTATGGTATGTAATTGATTTTTGTTAGATTTGGGTCATTCGGAGCTGGATATTCGTGGGAAAAGGATTGCTACCGATTGATTTAGCTTTGTTCGAGGTAATTGGCTTGCCTAACCTTGTGTGCGGGAAATCCCCTTAAGATTTGGTACTGAACTTGATATGTGAGCTCCCTGTACGCGAGGTGACGAGTGCGTACACGGTCTATTTGTTGCAAATACTTTATTTTACTGAGCAATTACCTGTTTTCACCTTAATTGAGTATACCAGCATATATAGATACCTTGTGAGCTTAGTATAGTATGTCTACGTGCCTTAATTTCATATCTGAATTGTTTGCAGCATGTGTAGTGAATTCCTTCTTCCTTCTTATTGACTTGAAGTTAGACTAAATTGTAGATTCTCTTGTTGTAACTGTTATATCCAATCGTTTGAGCTGTGTGTTTTACCTTGGGACTACGAAACGGTATCCCGGGATATCCACGTGCATGTTTACTATTGAGACTACGAGGCGGTCCCTCGGAAGTTCTCCCTGCACAGTTACTTTTGAGACTACGAAGCGGTGCCTTGGAAGTTCTCCTTGTACTTTTATTTTGGGACTACGAGACGGTATCTTGGGAGATCCCATGTTGCTTATTTTCGTGTGTTGAACTGTTATTTGAAGTATTTCCTTTTGCTTAGTTCCAATCCATTATTAAACCATGTATTTTCTACTTTATTTATTATTTACCAGTGGGCCTGACCTTACCTTGTCACTACTCGACAGAGGTTAGGCTTGGCACTTACTGGGTACCATTATATTGTACTCATGCTACTCTTCTGCACATGTTTTTTGTGTGCAGATCTAGGTGCATCTTCCCAACCGCATTATTTGTCATGCATCGCTACTGCTACAAAGACTTCGAGGTACATATTCCACGCCCACAGACCTAGGAGTCCCTATCTTTTCATTTTTGTGTAGTTCTTCTTCTACTATTTCCAGAATACTGATGTATAGAACCTATAGTAATTTCATAGAAGCTTGTGATTTATGATGTTCCGGGTCTTGAAAAAGTTCTTCATGTTTTGTGTTGAGAGTTGTTATTTTATATATCAAGAGGCATTTCTATCACTATTTCATTCTTTTGCTATTAATGGTTTAGAGTGATGGTTCATTTTCTTTGTTTTTTCACAAATTATTAGGCTTACCTAGTCGTAGGGACTAGGTTCTGTCACGACGTTTTTCAGAGGGATGTTTGGATCGTGACATCTATATATATATATATATATATGTATTTATATATATATATATATATATATATATATGTATATATATATATGTATTTATATATATATATATATATATATATAGTGGAAACTTCAGAAGAACAATATCATGATAAACTTACAAACTGTTTGAACCACATACGAAATCTCATATATACATCATCATGGCAAAATTTACCCACGAAGTAATTGTGACACATCAAATATTTTTAGTAGTTGCATCAATATGTAATCATATTAAATTTTACATTTTTATAACTAATAAATCAATACTTATTTGAGAAATGGTATGACTTGGGGACAATTTAGCAACACATGAATTGTAGCTGACTTGTACTCCATATCACTCAAACTTCTCTTTCTAACATCCTTAGAACATCGGTCTGGTTGATTGAATATGGACATTGGTGGATATAATGGATCATTCACACATTCGACAGTGTGCCTATTGGGCCTATTCCTATAACATGGTACGTTACTCTCAAAATAATAAGAACAAAAATGTGCAGTTTCCTTTGCAAGATAGGCTTCGCATATAGATCCTTCAATCCTATTCCTTTACTTAACAAATTATTTGTATTTTCCAATTGTCGTACATAATGTTATGTTAGCCAACAACATTCAAATAAAATAGAATATTACATCAAACTTATCTCAAAAGGATACATACATCTGCATTGAACATGCCCTCCAAGTCGTGCCTCGTGTACAAAGTGGATTGGAAGGTGTTTCATCACATCAAAGAAACCACATGGAAATATTTTTTCTATCTTATTTGATTTTACACGAATGTTCTGATCTATCAGAAGTAGGTTTTCTTCCCATAATGTGGTAGAACACAAGTCTTTGAAAAACAAACTAATTTGTGTGATGGGTTTCCAGATTTATTCAGGCAAACCACAAAATGCAATAGGAACTAAGGTCTCCATGAAAACATGACACTCATGACTTTTAAAATGGCTCAACTTCCCTACCTCCATATCTACTTTTTTCCTAGATTCGACGCGTAACCCTTAGGCATCTTCAATTTCGTAACCCAATCACAAATTTTTCGTCTTTCCTCCAAAGTGAATGCGTAATTTGGTTTGGGCTTGAAAACCTTACAATTGTTTGATATCTGCAAGTATAATTCAGGTCGCCTGCAATATTCTTGTAAGTCCATTCTAGCCTTCGGGTTATCTTTTGTCTTAACTTTAACATCCATCACCGTGTTAAACAAATATTGAAAATAATTCTTCTCAATATGCATGACATCAAGGTTGTGTCGGAGAAGGTTATCCTTCCAATAAGGTAACTCCCAAAATATACTCTATTTTGTCTAATTATGAGTAACACCATATCCGGGGAATCTATAAGGTGGAGCCTTAGTAACTTTACTGAAGTTTTGCACCTTCTACCAAATTTCCTCACCTGAAAGTATCGAAGGTGGCGAATCATATTCCACTTTATTCTTTTTGAATGCATTTTTCATCCTTCTAAACTAACGATCATCAGGCAAGAATTGACGATGATAATCAAACCATGATTTCTTTCGGCCATGTTTCAAAATGAACGCTTTACCAATTTCCATGCAGTAAGGACAAGCTAGCTTCCTAACAGTCATCCACCCAGACAACATCCCATACGCAGGAAAATCGTTAATAGTCCACATTAAATTAGCACGCAAATTGAAATTTTTCTTGGTTGATATGTCATATTTTTCAACACCATCATACCACAATTGTTTTAGCTCATCAATAAAAGGTTGCAAATAAACATCAATCAAACTTTTTGGATTGCGTGGACCTAGGATAATGCAATTTAAAAATATATATGGACTATACATACATAGCTCAGGTGGTAGATTATAAGGTATAAGAAATACATGCCAGCATGAATATGGTGTCGCAGATATTGAAAAAGGCGTGAAGCCATCCGCACACAAACCTAACCGAATGTTCCTTGGTTCACTAGCATAATCTGGATATGTCCTATCAATGTGCTTCCAAGCATCTCCATCTGAAGGATGACACGTAACACCAGGTGGTCTTCTATTTTCAAAGTGCCATCTCATATGAGGAGTAGAACTCATCGACGCATATAACCTCTTTAACCTAGGTATAAAAGGTACATAATATATCGCCTTTACATCGACCATATTCCCGCGGGAAAGCCTCTTGAAACGAGGCTTTTCACATAATTTACAACTTTCTAAATTTGCACCATCTTTATAATATAACATGCAACCATCTTCACAACAATCAATTCTCATTGACGAAAGTCCTAACTTAGAAACCAATCTCTTTGCCTTATAGAAATCACCAGGTAAGTTGATATTTGGGTCAACTGGTTCACTCACAAGGTCAATGAAAGAGTCCATGGCTGCTTGAGAAATATTCCAATCAGATTTGATACTTAGTAATCTAACTGCAACAGACATCTCAGAGTGCAAACTTCCTTCACGTAGTGGACGAATAGCTTCCTCTAACTGTTCATAAAAATATTGTTCATCATCATTAGGAGTTTGTTCAACAATTTCATTGGGCTCAGCCCCGAACTGCATCCCAAAAGCATCTTCAACTCTATCCTGAATTCGATAATCATGATTTGTATTCCCAACCGACCTACTACTTTCACCAACAATCATGTTATGAAATATTCCACGGCTACCATTGATCTCTCCATGATTAGTCCACACAAAGCAATTCTATATAAACCCCTTCCTATAAAGATGAAGCTTGACTTCCTCCGATTTTTTAAAATTCACACAATCGCACATGAAATAAGGGACCTAATTATTCCTTCAATTTGGTTTGGTGAAAGTGACATTGCATGTCTAATAAAATCATCAACCCCTTCTACAAAATTCTCCCCCAATCCCTGCCAATTAGGATAACTCCTATTGTACATCCAAGTACGATGTTCCATCTATACAAATGAAACAAGAACAAACTTTTTTTTTCTACAATTATAAATTAATTAATTTTTTTTAGTTAATTAAGATAATTAATTTTTCCTAATTACACCAAAATTAAATTATAGTAAACATAATAAATTATAAACTATAATTTCAATTCATATCCTAAGAGTTTAAACATAAACTAAAAGTTCAATTTATATCCTAAAAGTTCAATTCATATCCAAAAAATTCAATTCATATCCTAAAAGTTCAACCCGTACCCTAAAAGTTCAATTCACAAGAACAAATCCTAAAAACGATAAGTTCAATTCATATCCTAAGAGTTTAAACATAAACTAAAAGTTCAATTTATATCCAAAAAGTTCAATTCATATCCTAAAAGTTCAACCCATTCCCTTAAAGTTCAATTCACCAGAACAAATCCTAAAAACTATAAGTTCAATTCATATCCTAAGAGTTTAAACATAAACTAAAAGTTCAGTTTATATCATAAAAGTTCAATTCATATCCAAAAAGTTCAATTCATATCCTAAAATCTCAACTCATACCCTAAATGTTCAATTCACAAGAACAAGTACTTAAGACTATAAGTTCAATTCATACCCTAAGAGTTTGAACATAAACTAAAAGTTCAATTTATATCCTAAAAGTTCAACCCATACCCTAAAAGTTCAATTCACAAGAACAAATCCTAAAAACCATAAGTTAAATTCATATCATAAGAGTTTAAACATAAACTAAAAGTTCAATTCATATCCTAAAATTTTAACCATTACCCTAAAATTTCAATTCACAAGAACAAATCTTAAAAACTAAATTCAATTCAAAGTTAATTATTCAATTCCAACTAAACTAGTCAAAACAATACAAACTTAAACATTCAACTTACACCATATGTAATCAATTCAATTAGAACAAGACCTAAACCATAGATGTCACGACCCAAATCCAATAAAGGTCATGATGGTGCCGGACACCACTGTCAGGCAAACTCTCTTAAAATCATTCCTTTTCATTATATTAAATAATAATTACGAACTTCCATTAAGTAAAGAATAATGTCTTTAACAAATTTAAATAATGAATAAATTCCAAAGTTATCCCAGAATCCGGTGTCACAAGTTCATGAGAAATTTCTAGGAAAGCAATGAAATACAATAGCCGTCCGGAATACAAATA
This sequence comes from Nicotiana paniculata, assembly GCA_005239505.1. Classification (NCBI taxonomy): domain Eukaryota; kingdom Viridiplantae; phylum Streptophyta; class Magnoliopsida; order Solanales; family Solanaceae; genus Nicotiana; species Nicotiana paniculata. The sequence goes on from ML345501.1 coordinate 12,889, forward strand.
GGACAGTAGGGAAAATTAACACAATACTCTGAAGGAGATTCTGCTGGCTGCGAGTCATCTCGTGAGGTGCAGCTCATCTAAGTCTCCATATCAACAATTCCGTTGAGCCAAGTTAGGCAAGTAGATATACATGTGCATGTGCAACAAAATGCACACCAAGTGTATTATGAGCACAAAAACAACGTGTACCCAATAAGTATCCCGTCTAACCTAGAAGAGGCAGTGACAAGAGGTCGACTTTAAAAATTACTAGAGGTCAAATTGATATAATTAAATGTGATGCTAAGAATGGATGTCATAGTTAAATAACAAATAACAACAGGAAGGGACAACTTCTTTCATAATTATAATTTCAGTTTCCGTCATTTTTGAGATGACAACTTATATCTCAAGGAAATTAAACAGTTCAAATCACAGAAAGTGCCCAGCAAATATCATGCGCAAGAAATGCCGAGGTTGTATGGACCAATAATAAAATGTGAATTATTAACCTGCCGTGGCATACGGCCCGCTCCCATAAGAGTAGTGGAAACAGTCAGCCTGCTCACGGAATATATGTGCGATGCAGTTACACATAAATATACACATTCAAACAGTCAACCCCGACTACATCAGGAAAACAATTACCCAAGGATATGAAAATTTTCTCTTTTAATGGTCAATGAGATTGTGTTTAGTCCCTTTTTTTGTTTTGAAATTCATTTTCCAAATTCGATAGGATTTAAGCATTTTAAATTTATCAGTAAACTTACGAGTACGACAAGTAAAACATGCTTTTAGGTCCTAGACTACCTAGACACAAGCATACTAGTAGCTACGCACGGACTCTCGTCACCTCGTGCGTATGTAGCCCCCACAAATAGTAGCACATAGTTAACTATTTCACCTATCGGGACAATTCCCTCTTACAAGGTTAGAAAGGAGACTTACGTCGCTCCAAGTTCCATAACCGACTCCCAAGCCCCTCCGACAACTCAAATGGATGCACAACACTCCAAAACTAGTCAATAATCATGCAAACCCATAAATGTATACTCAATTTATCATAAAAATTCAATTTATAACAATTTCTAACCCCAATCATAAAGTCGATAAAAATCATCCTCGGGCCCACGTGCCCGGATTCTAAAATTTTTCGAAGATAAAGTTTGCCCATAACCTCACGAACTCAATATATAATTTATTCCAAATCCCATGTTTAACCTCGTGGTCAAAATCCAAAAATATAAATTTCTAGGTTTTTTTCCTCAACCCCAAATTTCTAAAAATTCCATACTTTAAATCCATATCTAAACCATGTACTTAACTTGTAATGAGTGGGAACAACTTACCTTGAGATACTTGAAGAATGTCTCTCCTTGAAGCTCCCCAAAATCGTCCACGCCAAATGAAAAATTAGAGAAAATTCCCGATTTTAAAAGAACACAATGCCTCCATCCTTTCCGCACCAGCGGTCACTTGACCGCTTCTGCAGTTCTGCAGGTGCGGCCCCACAACCGCATCTGCGGTCCTTCACCAGGCCCCCTTGTTCTGCTTCTGCGATTCTCCTTCCGCGGGTGCAGTCCCGCTTCTGCGGTCCAAGTCTAGCCCAGCCACTACCGCTTCTGCGGCACAAAGGTCGCTTTGTTCAAATCATAGAAAGTTCCCAGCAAATACCATGCGGAAGAAATGTCGAGGTCGTACGGCCCGATCCAACAAAATAATAAAATGTGCATTGTCGAAGGGTCGAACGGCGCGAACCATATATGCATCTATTAACATGCCGTGGCGTATGGCCCGCTCCTATGAGAGTAATGGAAATAGTCAGCCCGCTCGTAGAATATATGTGTGACGCGGTTACACATAAATATACACATTCAAACAGTCAACCCCGACTACATTAGGAAAATAATTACCCAAGAATATGAAAAATTTCTCTTTTACTGGTCAAGAAGATGGTGTTTATTCCTTTTTTTAAAAATTCATTTTCCAAATTTGATATAATTTAAGCATTTTAAATTTATCATTAAAATTACAAGTACGGTAAGTAAAACATGCTTGTGGGTCCTAGACTACTCGGATATAAGTATAATAGTAGCTACACACGGACTCTCATCACCTCGTGCGTACGTAGCCCCCAAAAATAGTAGCACATAATTAATTATTTCACCTATGGGGACAATTCTCCCTTAGAAGGTTAGAAATGAGACTTACCTTGCTCCGAAGTTCCATAATCGGCTCCCAATCCCTTCCGACAACCCAAATCGATGCACAGTGCTCCAAAACTAGTCAACAATCATGCAAACCCATAAATGTATACTCAATTACTCATAACAATTCAAGTTATAACAATTTCTAACCCCAATCGCAAAGTCAATAAAAATCACCATCGGGCCCACGTGCCCGGATTTCGAAACTTTTCGAAAATAATGTTTACCCATGTATTCCAAATCCCATGTCCAACCTCATGGTCAAAATACAAAAATATAATTTCTAGGGTTTTTCCTCAACCCAAAATTTCTACAAATTCTATACTTTAAATCTGTATCTAAACCATGCACTTTAGTTGTAATGAGTGGGAACAACTTAACTTGAGATACTTGAAGAATGTCTCTCCTTAAAGATCTCCAAAATCACCCTCACCAAATGAAAAATGGGAGAAAAATAGTCAATTTCCCGATTTTAAAAGAACACACTACCTCCAGCCTTTCAGCACCTGCGGTCACTTGACCGCTTCTGCGGTTCCGCAGGTACGACCCCACAACCGCATCTGCGGTCCTTCACCTGGCCCCCTTATTCCAAAACACCAATCAATTCCAAAACACATTACGAACATAGTCGAGCCCTCAAATCACATCAGACAACGCCAACACCATGAATCGCACTCCAATTCGAGCTTTATGAACTTCAGAACTCCAACTTCATCATTCAATGCCGAAACCTATCAAATCATGTCCGAGTGACCCCAAATTTTGCACAGAAGTCACATTTGACATTACAGACCTACTCCAACTTCCGGAATCAGAATCTGACCACGATATCAAAAAGTCCACTTCTGGTCAAACTTCTCAAAAACCCTTCAAATTTCTAACTTTAGCCAAAAGACTCCAAAACGACCTACGGACCTTCGAACTCACTTTCGATCACGCTCCCAATACCAGAATTTTGAATTTTCTTCCAAAATGCCTACACAATAGACGTCGCATTGCTCCCGATTCATCCAAAACTCAATCCGAACATACGGCCAAGTCCAAAATCATCATACGAACCTACTGAAAACTTCAAATCCTGATTCCGAGGTCCTTTACTCAAAAATCCAGCCTTAGTCAATCATTCCAACTTAAAGCTTCTGAAACGAGAATTCTCTTCACAAATCAACTCCAAAACTCCCGGAATTCAATTCTGACCATGCGTATAAGTTATGATACATGAGGTAGGCTGCTCATGGCCTCAAACTGCCAAACGACGCGCTAGAGCTCAAAACGACCGATCGGGTCGTTATACTAGATTTCAATAACATTTAATGTTAAGCAATCAATTTAAACACTAATTAACTCATTCATAACTAATTAAAAATACATTAAATTTATACATAAAATAAATAAGTTGTAATTCAAACCTAGTATTTATAGGATGTGGAGAAGGAGCGGTGGCAGCGGTGGAGTCACTAGCAATGGCAGCGGCGACGGCGATGGCGCGGAGTGGCGATGCGAGGTAGTAGCTACGTGGGGTGGTGAATGGAATTTATGTGGGGGAAATAGTGAAGGAAAGGGGAAGGGTATTGAGTGAGGAATATGAAAATTTTGAGAAGAGAGGAAGAGAAATGAGGGGGAATCCTGTTTTTCAGATCTAAAATTAGAATTATCGACGAAAGTTGGTCGGTAGGTAAAGTGTTTGACCATTTGACTATTATTTGTTCGGTTATTTTTTTAAGAAAAAATAAATAGTTTTTTTTTTTGTGTTTTTATTTCTTAAAATATTATAAACTAAAGAAATTATTATAAACTATAAGCATTTATTTTATTTACATATACAGTTATTATAAATAATTATAAACTATAAGCATAATTTTTATAAATAATTATATTAACTAATTACTTCTAATAAATTATAACATCATCTATCTAAGTAAATTTTCTAAGTTATAATTATGTATATGAGTAATTTCACACACACAAACACACAGACACAAACATACACTATATTGTAATTGATGATCAATCGCATATATTACTATGCACGAAACATTTATCAAATTATTATATTTCATTCATTCATCACTAATAATGCATGACCTAGATTAATCAATATAGGTCGAGACATTTTGTTTCTAATATTCATCGATAGGGGTCGAACCGTTTTCTTTTTAATATTCATCGATGCATCTATGTAAGTAATAAGTCGACGAATCAATTTACAAATAGATATATTTGATAATCAATTATATATACTAACTAGATTATTGCTTCTTCACAGGTCTATCCCCAAATGAACCCGATCCTCTGGTCCTAGCACTTCGTGTTCTTATATATATATGGCTATACGTATACCTATATATATACACACACACACATACATACACTTCACTGTACTACTTTAACTATATATAATTTGTTATAGTACATGTTAGTGTATTCATATATATATATATATATATATATATATATATATATATATATATATATATATATATATATATATATATATATATATANCCGAATTACCCTCCGAATGGTCTTGTGACGGCACCTAGTCCCTACGATCAGATAATCCTAAAACTTGCAAAAAATAAGGCAATACAATAATAGAAACAGTAAAGAAGAAGCAATACTATAAAACTTTTAGCCGCTCGGCATTTACAAATTATTACTTTTCCAAAACTCGGAACATCACAAAGACACAAACTCTGAACTACTGTAGCTCTATACAAGGAAACAAAGAAAATGTATCTATATATCTCCTATATATGTACTAGAGTAGGAAGGGGACTCGTGAGATCCTGCGGACGCGGTAGAATTACCTCGTGGTCTCCTATGCAGCTGCTAAGATGCACCTAGCCACTGTACTGTGTGCTGGTACCTGGATCTGCACATAGGGGAAACATGCGCAGGAAAGGGCATGAGTACTCCACATTTGGTACTCCGTAAGTGCCAAGCCTAACCCCAATCAAGTAGTGACGAGGTCAGGTTGAGGCTCTACCGAGTTTTAAAACAAGTCAACTATAAATTTAAAACAGTGGAATATAAATAAGCAATGATAAATAGGATTAATGTAATCTGGAAGAATTAATAGCAGAAAGAGAGCCATCGGCTCAACACATCATATATCTCAACAGTAAATATGCAATGCAGTACAAGGGGAAAGCTCTCGGATTTCAATCTGTGGTCCCAATTTAAATATGCTATGCAGTACAGGGGGAAATCTCCCGGATCCCCGTCCGTAGTCCCAATTTCAATATGCATTTCAGTACAGGGGGAAAGCTCCATGATCGCGGTCCGTAGTCCCAATTTAAATATAAAATGCAGTAAAGGGGGAAAGCTCCCGGATCTCGGTCCGTAGTCCCAATATAAATATGCAATGCAGAAGCATGCCAGACGGCTTAATTAAACAGTTCAGGAAAAACAACAGGAAAAAATAGAGTAAAACTATCTAAGCATGGTGCAACTAGTAGCAAATAAGAGGAATTCAAGTAAGGACAGGTAGGCATGCTTATTCTTAAGCTAACTACTCAATTAAGACAGGAAACAGTAATATAGGAATGAGAATGAGGGATTGCATGGAAGGATAAATGGAAATTTAGCAACAATGACCCGTGTACGCACTCGTCACCTTACGTACACGGCGTCCGCGTAACAAAATCAGTATAAAAATGCATAAGGGAAAGTCCCCAACACAGAATTAGGCAAGCCACCTACCTTGACTGGGCTAATCAAGTCAATATCACGCTCTTGCCACGAGTATCCAACTCCGGGTGGCCCAAATCTATTCAATTTGATTGCATAATGTAAATATCACTTCAAGGAAAAAAAAATAGCTAGTTATTTCTAAGCTAATACGCAAAATTAGGAAATTCGCCCAAAAAGTCCCCCGGGCCCACGTCTTGGAATCGGGTAAAATTTATATTTCCTGAACACCTATTCGCTTATGAACTCACTCGATAAAGAATCAACAAAATCTGACGTCTAAATCTCCCTAAATCCTCAAATTTCTACTTGGGGAACTTCCATCCCAATTTCATGGGTTTTCATCCAATTTCATTGATTAGATTGAGGAAATTGATAGAGATTATGGATATACAAATGGAATAAGGTTAAAAATACCTATGATTCTCCTCTTCAAATTCCATTGAAACTCGCCAAATCCCAAGCTCTCAATCGATTTTGGAGTTATGAATTTTAAACCCTAAGATTTGGGTATAACCAACCCAGGTATTTCGCACCTGCGACACTGGGATCGCACCTGCGGAAACACAATCGCAGGTGCGGAAACTCATTAAACGACCTGGGGTCGCACGTGCAGTGGTTGGGTCGCAGGGACGGCTCCGCACCTGCGAATACTCTTCCGCGCCTGCGAGTCGGGCCAGCCTAAGCTACATCCGCACCTGCAATCACCCCCTTCGCACCTGCGTGTCCGCACCTGTGGAAAAACCATCGCAGGTGCGAGATACCAGAATCAGAAATGGTTCAACTACTCTTATATGTAACGACCCGGAATGTCTGCAACAGCTCTACCTACGTCCAGATTTTTAAAGCTAAATTCGACATTTATGAACTATGTGTCCAAAATCACTCCGGATTTCATCATTCAATGCTCCGACAAGTTCCAATAACATAAATATACATGGGAGAAGAGGTTATTAGGGGATCGGGGCGCTAACTCTCAAAACGACATTCCGGGTCGTTACATATATATATATACATACATATATATATATATATATATATATATATATATATATATATATATAGAGAGAGAGAGAGAGAGAGAGAGAGAGAGAGATACACACACACTTCAATATACTATTTTAACTATATATAGCTTGTTATGGTATATGTTAGTGTATTCTTATATGTGTGTGTGTGTATATATATATATATAGACACTTCGTTGTACTACTTTAACTAAATATATAACATGTTATAGTATTTGTTAGTGTATCCATTACTTATATTACAAAATAAAGTGTTAAAAGATTACATTTATATTATTTAGATAGTAAATATGAATGTGATTCGAAGTTTGACAATGTTTGACCTATTAACTCGTTTAGTTAATGCTAATAACTTTTTTCGTTTCTTTATTTTGTGATTCAAATATATATATATATATATATATATATACATATACATACATGTCAAAGATATTTAGTATTAATTCTTCTATTTTTCATTCATTCATCATTAATAATGCATGACATTGTAATAATCCGACTTGTCGTTTTAAGAATTTACGCCCCGTTCAGCGTCTTAAGGTCTTGAGAAACTTCGTAATATGTACTATGACTTTCTTGTACGGTCGAGTTTGGTTTTCGAAAGATTCAAAATTTAATTGAAAGAACAACTCTCATTTTTGAAGCTTAAATGAAAAGAGTTTACCGGAGTTTGACTTTTGAACAAACGACTCCAGAATGAAATTTTGACGATTCCTATAGTTTTGTATGCTGATTTTATACTTGGGCGTATGATCATATTTGGATTTGGAAGTCTGTAGGACAATTCGACGCATTTTGGCGAAAGTTGGAAAATAGAGGATTTTTAGAAAGTTTGACTTTTTGATATCGGGATCAAAATACGATTCTGGAAATTGTAATAGCTCCAATATGTGATTTATGACTTGTATGCAAAATTTCAGGTAAATTGGAATTGATTTGATAGATTTCGGCATTGAATGTAGAATTTGGAATTTGTTAGTTTTTAATTGGCTTGAATTGGGGTGTGATTCATGTTTTAGTGTTGTTCAATGTAATTTGAGGCATCGACTAAGTTCGTTCCATATTATGAGACTTGTTAGTATACTTGGTTGGGGTCCCATAGGTCTTGGATGAGTTTTGGAAGAGTTTTTGGAAGAGTTTGGTGTTTTGAGCATAAGCATGTAATGATCTAAAGGTCCATTTTTAGTTCTGGAGATCGGAATTCTATTTCGAAACTTCCGGGAGTTTGATAATGAATTATAGGAATGATCTGGAAACTTTGGTCTAATTTCATCAAGTCGCAATTGGGTTTTTAGTGCGAAACATGAGTTAATTGTTTAACTAGCAAAATTGATATCGCATTAAGAAAATGAGCTCCGAATTGAGTTTCGATTGAAGGACTAGGTTTGTATTATTACTTGTGACTCATAGGAACAAGAATCGTTGAATTCCAAGTTCGTATAATGGAGTTAGAGCCTTTTTAGTGAAAATAAATATTGTTGGTACAACAAGATCTGGTGCGCACCTTTAGCGACCAGATTTGGCACTTTTAGCGACGGAAATTGGGTTTTTAGCGACTAGGATCGTGTTTTTATTGAACATCCTTGGTTTCTTTTAGCTCATTTTAACATTTTTGGACGAAAAGAACGCGTCTTGGGGCGATTTTTGAGCAAGAAATCATGGGAGATCATGAGGTAAGTCACTTGTGATCATTTCTACTCCGTAATATTGAATTATCATCAAATAATCGGACTAGATTATATATTCTTTAGGAGTAAATCGGGGATTTAGACCTAGGGATTTGAAAATAATATTTGAGGATTTGGAGACTAGATTGTTATCGGAATTTAGTAATTTTGGTATGGTTGGACTCGTGGTTGAATGGGCATTCATATTTCGTAACTTTCGTCGGATTCCGAGACATGGGCCCCACGAGCGATTTTTGAGTTAATTGGAAAATTTCGTATTTTCATATGGGATTGATTCCAATAATTTGTGTTGACTGTATTGAATTATATTTGGGTAGATTCCAACAATTCGAAGAGATAGCGTGATTTGAGGTAAGTATCTGACCTAACCTTGTGTGGGGAAATTTCCCCTTAGAGATTGAGTCTTATGTGAAAATTGAGTGATTGAAAATTATGTACGCGAGGTGATGAGTACGTACTTGATTTATATGTGTAAATTATATCGGTTAAAATTCATAGACACCCTTATGTATTAAATTGGAAAATTGCTGAAACTTATTAAATCCCTTATTTGTCATGCCTCATTTCTTGCTTGCCAGGGTTGTTTTTATATGATAATTTGGTGTAATTTACACTTGACCTTTATGTGAACTCTGTGTTTGTTTGAGAAGTAATTTTTATGGAAAATATTCTTTATTGATTTTATCTACAGATAATTTAAGTGGGAAATTTAGTTAATAAGATGAATAAATCTATTTATTTTATGAAGTTGTGATTTAAAAGAGGTGTTGTTCCTTGATGAATTACCTTTCAGTCCATGTTTTTGAAAACTTGGTATTGAATTATAAAGGTCGTGAATCATATTGAGGCAAAGATTCAAATTGTGAAATATTATTCGGTTGAGTTGTTCACACCCGAACATTATGGTCGAGCAGTGGGCTCCGTATTGTGCAAAATAATATTGTTGTTGATTTATGTGGTAAGTTATAATATTTGAGCACTTGAGGTGTACATTGTGATATGTTGTGATATTTG
>ML345501.1:27500-61121 GCA_005239505.1 Nicotiana paniculata
CATTTAGAGTAAATTGTATATTTGAACTAGTAAAGCTATGGGTAGGGTATATCTTCGAGAAATTTCGGATTCCGGGCACGTGGGCCTAAGGGAATTTTGGTCAATTGGCCCGCGGGCATTCTGGTGCCTTGTGCATCCATTGGAGTCGTCAGGAGGGCTTGGAAGCCGGTTATGGGATTTCGGGGCATGGTTAGTCTCCTTTCTAACTTTGTGAGGGGGAATTGTCCCCCTAGGTTGATCTTTTATATGTCAATACCACACAAGAGGGGGGTGATTTGTGTGGTGTCCAATTTTCGAGTGTTGTCTCAATAAAAGAACTTGGTTCTTCTTGGTGTTCCAACTTCTACTAGTGTGGAATAATAAATGCAGTAAAGTAAAAACACAGAGGTTTTTACGTGGAAAACAACTGGCTCAAATGGTGAAAAAACCACGACCTACACCTCAGTAGGATTTTCCCAAGCTCTTCACTACAACTCTGAGCCAAACAACATTTACAAAATAAACTCTTTTGTAAACCTAGGACTAACTATAATCCTTTTGTAGCAAATTAGCCTCTAGCTAATTGCGACAAGCTTCAAGTTCTCTAACTTGAACAGTGTGTACCTATTACAATTGCTTCTAATAAAGCTGAAAGATACAATATTAAATCACCTAATACAACCAACTAGACTCGAAAGACAAATAGATAGAACGGGTTCTTCTAGCTGGTCAGTAGCCTTTGTGTCGCACAAGGATTCTTCTTGTAAAATTTCTCTGGTAATTTGGCCTTCAGTTCTTGCTTCAATTCTGTCTTTGTGTGAATTAGGAATAGTTCAACATTATATAGTGCCAGAAGTTGAGATGTTCTTGTTTAGTTCTAATGCAACTCTTCCTTGGAAGAGTTTGTGTTTATCTCAACTTCCTTCCTTTATTTTTGTCATTGCTGAACTTGAAATCTAACCCCTTATCAATTTGCAACCTTTTCGCATTAGGAGACAACCTCTTAGTTCATGGATAATTCACTGATCACGTTTATCTCCTGTGCATGTACGGTTCTTGTGCCAATTGGTTCATCCTAGATGTTTGCCCTGATGGACCTGGTTCAACTGGGTAGGCATTTGTCAATCTTCAAAACCATGCAGTGACTTGGGTCAATAAATTCTCCCTTTTTGATGATGAGAAACTCTATGCTCAACCCTGTATAAACTTCAAACACTTTGTATGGTTTTAAGCATTTATCATGGAGAGACCAGGTTCATTAGGTTATAAATCTTCCCCCTTTTGGCATCATCAAAAAGTTGCAAAATGATAAACTTAGCAGAGTTGTTAACAATTACTCATTGCCATTGAGGCAACTGCAGGTGGAAACATGATTAATCATCAAAAGAAATCAATAAATGTAAGCTATCTAAGAAACTGAGAAAAGTCAATGACAAAAACAACAGAATTCATTGATTAGATCGCAATTCAAGCGCCATGCAAAAAACCTAAAGCAGTCACTACCATGAGCAAAGAAACAAAAAACAGAAACAGAACAAAACCCGAACTGGGCAATGAGGGGTTTTTGGTAGCTCTGGAATTCCTAAGGTTGGTAAGGGGCAGATGAGGTTATGGTCTTGGCTTGAAAGAGAGAAAGCATTGGTTAAAGAACACCTTCATTTTTCTCCATATCCTTGGCTAGTTCGTATCTTAGATAATCCCGCTCAGCTTCAACCTCATGAAGGCGAGAATTCAATCGAAGGATCTCTGAATCCTTTATCTCTCCTTCCTGCACCAATGACCTGACTTTGCTATTGACTGGTTGCTTCCTAGATGAACCAGGTTCCTCCTCAGGAACGTTGACAATATAATCACATGTCAGCAAAGTTTTCTTCCCAAAATAATCCTTAGTAGTAGACATCTCAGCTTCCTTCACAGGAACCTCGAAGTGGGAAAACACAACTGTCAGAATAAAGCCATAAGAAATAACGTGTGCTTTGGTTCCATTTACAACTCTGTCCAATAGCTAAATGATGAAAGCTGGCCAGTTAATCTGCTTTCCCCTGTACATGCTCCATAAGTGTTAAGTCAATGGAACTAAGAGGTTGTATCCTAATGCGAAAAGTTTGAAAATTGATAAGGGGTTAGAGTTCGAGTTCAGCAAGGACAGAAATAAAGGAAGGAAATTAAAATAAACACAAACTCTTCCAAGGAAGATTTGCATTAGAACTAAACAAGAACATCTCAACTTCTGGCGCTATATAATGTTGAAGTATTCCTACTGAAGAACTATTCGCACAAAGACAGAACTGAAGGCAAACTTACCAGAGAAATTTTGCAAGCAGAATCCTTGTGCGACACAAAGGCTACTGACCAGCTAGAAGAACCAGTTCCATTTGTTTATCTTTCGAGTCTAGTAGGTTGTAGTAGGTGATTTAATATTGTATCTTTCAGCTTTATTAGAAGCAATTGTAATAGGTACACATTGTTCAAGTTAAAGTTAACTTAAAGCTTGTCGCAATTAGATAGAGGCTAGTTTGCTACAAAGTGATTAGAGTTAGTCCTAGGTTTACAAAAGAGTTTATTTTGTAAATGTTTTTTGGCTCAAAGTTGTAGTGAAGAGTTTGGGAAAATCCTACTGAGGAGTAGGTCGTGGTTTTATCAGCTTTTGAGCCAGGTGTTTTCCACGTAAAAATCTCTGTGTTTTACTTTACTGCGTTTATTATTCCACACCAGTAGAAGTTGGAACACCAAGAAGAACCAGGTTCTTCTATTGAGACAGCACTCGAAAATTGGACACCATACAAATCACCCCCACCTCTTGTGTGGTATTGACATATAAAACATCATAGGTGAATTAATTAAGTATGTGCTACTATCTGCGGGGGCTATGTACGCACAAGGTGACGGGAGTCTGCGTGTAGCTACTATTATGCCATGTCCGGGTAGTCTAGGACCCACTAGTATGACTTACCTGTTGTACCTGTGATTTTACCTGTAATATTAGACTGCTAATATAATCGAAATCGTAATTGAATATCTAAAGAAGACTAGAGTTCATTTTCATAATCATCTAGAAAGAGAATTGATTTCCTCCGTGGATAATTATATTCCGGATAAGGTTATATTATTGAATGTTATTAAGCTTGACAAAAATTTGAGAAAATATTTAAATACTAATTTTGGTGATTTTTAAAGGAGAAATTTGTCATTTACTTGAGTAATTATTTTCCCGATGTAGTCGGGGTGGACTGTTGATTGTGCATGACTGCATGTGACCGCTTTGCAATTTACATTCCACGAGCGGAGTGTTATTTCCCCCACTCTCATGGGAGCGGGCCGTACGCCACGGCGAGATAGAATGAAATATTATGGTTCAGGTCGTTCGACCCTCGGTAGTGGACAGAGATGATTATTATGATGGCTCAGGCCGGTTGTCCTTATCCCGTATGCGCATGCTAAATTGTTAAATGTTTTTCATGGATTTTTAAGTGATAAGGTATTTGGGGAAAAATAAAGATGTAATTGTTTATTTAAGATATTTGGGGGAAAATATGGAAGTAGTAATTGTTTACTTACTTCCAGTATTCACTTGGATTTCAGTGCCTTATATATTTGTTGCTTTACTACCTGTACATGCCTGTGGTTTTCATCACATTCTTTTAATTAATCTGTTGGACCTTAGTGAGTGTCTAATTCGACCTCTCGTCACTACCTCGCTGAGGTTAGGCGGGCGACTTACTGAGTACACGTTATTTTCATACTCATGCTACAGTTGTTGTGCATTTTTATTGCACATGTACTTTCATATCGATGTGGCTGGTTGGAGACTTAGGCAAGCTGCATCATCCGAGGGCGATCTGCAGCTGACAGAGTCTCCCTTATATTGTATTTATTTCCAGTTTGAATTCCTTGTCCAATTTGTATTTCGGACAAGCTTGTAGTATTGTGAAATTCTTAGAATTTGCTCATGTACTTGTGACACCGGGTTCTGGGATGTGTTGGGATATATTTGCTAAAATGGAATATTTAAACCATTGTATTTACTTGGCAGATTTTATTTAGTTATTATGTAATAAAATTAAAGGTAACGATTTTCATAAATGCTAAAATTGGAAAATTTAACTTAACTATTTAAATGATTGGCTTGCCTGACAATGGTGTCCGGCGCCATCACGACCTTATGGATTTCGGGTCTTGACAATATGGTATCAGAGCGCTAGGTTCCCGTAGGTCTCACGAGTCATGAGCAAGTCCAGTAGAGTCTTGCGGATCGGTGCATAGACATATGTACTTATCTTTGAGAGGCTACATGGATGTTAGGAGTACTTCCCTTCTTGATTCCTCATCGTGTGATTCGATTCCTTTGAGTCTTATGCCTATGCCTCTTCCTACTCAATCTTACGTGTCGCGTAGCGCTTGATATGAATCAGGAAATTGAGGAATTAAAATGGTGCTACGAATATGGTGCGAGATGTTTCCCATGTGTTGTTGGTGGTGTATGTTGTTATTGCCCTGCAGAAGGATAATATGTTGTTTCAGCTCAGTAGTTGTGTTGCTAAGAGCCCGCGAGGCTATGCTCAGGTGGTGATGATGCTTACGATAGATTATCTCACGATGTCGATATGATGATAGAGTGCTTGCCCATATGTTGGGGGTGAGGAATGGCTTGAAGGTAGGTCTTCTCAGAGTGTGATTTCGAGATTCCAGTATTTAGATTCCGGCGGAAGGAAGGCAATTGATCCATAAATGGCCAGGTTTTGCATTGATAAAGTAGTAAGACTTGGTGTTTTCAAATAAGGAGGGATATTCACCTATGATGTGACACCGTCGTCATTAATCGAATGGAATGTGCTATGGTTGTTTCGGGTGCATCGGGTTAGAGTGTTGTGAAGTAGTATTGGAGAAGCGGTTGTCAGAGATCGTGGTGTGTGGTGGTTCAGGACTGAATAGTTATTTCTAATGAATGCAACTCGAGAAAGGTGATCTTCGGAGAGTTTAAAGTCATGGTGAACTGTTGATTTAAGGGCTACAGAGAATGATATTAAATTGAGGCAGTAATTCAGCGACATACGATGAAGGAAGATATGGGAAAAGTCCTAGGCGGTTGTTCCATTTCTAGGAGGCCAGGTGTATGAAGCGGGAGTCGACCAGGCGCATAGCGGGGGGAGTTTGACCAAATGGAGGAGCGGCAACATAGTAGTGAATTAGAAGGTATTGTAGCGCCTTTAGTAGATGTCCATGGTGAGCGGACATATTGGTAACATTGGTGAATGAGAATAGTCTTAGTATGGAGTATTGATGTCGTAGAGATAGTGCATTACGGCGTAGTTGGAAGGTGTCAGTTGGTGGTTTCCACAGGTGGGTTATCTACTGTGAGTAGGTTAGCAGTTGTGTGGTTGGCAAGTTTCTGTGAGGGATTCTAGTGGCTATTCGGTAGGAGGCAGAATGTGCGAATGATGCTAGAGAATTTGAGTATTTAGGGAATGCGGACAAGAGAATTTAGAAGAATTGGACGGATTGGTTAAGCAAAATCATGCTAACAAAGGAGAAAGGATCTCAGCAGGGTCTAGAGTGGTGCAAGGAGTAGCTTTGGGCTAAGTGGGGAGTCCCACCACCTATAGTTGGATTGTAGGATTGTGTTCTCGTGGGGTTTCGGATTGTCGGCGTAATGGCAAGTTATTGCAACTAAGGGGAAATGAGTATAATGGTAATTGTGCATGTGATTTGATAAATGTGTGAAAAAGTTGGTCCTGTCGAACTAGGGTTAGGCTTTGAGAGATTCCGAATTTATGCTTAAGGCATAGGCGAGTGTAAGGGTAGTGAATCAGTCACGTACTTCATTTAGAGGAGGTTCATGTGCTAGAAGAGCCTTGTAGTTGATTGTATTCGGGGAGAGTCATAGTGGGTAACTCTCAATAAAGGTCTTAGTGAATTCAAAGGTTAAGAACGCGGTGTTTAAGGGTTTCAGGCAGCATATGATTAAGAGTCGAGCTTTTGCAGTATAATTCCCGAGGAAAGGGAAATAATTGGAGTGTTCTATGTTATTTTCAGAATGTAAGATTGTATTGGAGGAGTGAGAGAAATAACTCCGGGTTGTAGAAAGATTATCAGGAGGGCATGAAACGGGTTGTGAGACTGGGACAGCACGGTCTCGTGAATCAAGGTCACTCGGGACGAGTGAGGGTTGAGTTTGCTATGAGTTGAAAGAAGTTACTATTTTTCCGGAGGCAATTGAAGGTGATTAAAAGAAGATAGATTGATTAGCCATGGTTGAAATGTCACACTTACGGCAGTGATCAGTTCCTTCGATGTGATTAAGTTATGCATGTGGTTTATGCCGGTGTGCGAGGCATGTCAGACGTCGAAATAGATTTTATTTGGAAGCATTCAAGTATTATGGCCTGTCAGGTGTAGGCGGATCCCGGAAGGGGTTATGGTGGTTCAGACCACTACTTAAGGATTTGCATGTATTGTGATTATGGGAATTTACTCGTGTCTTGTGGTTGTTCTGTTGAATTAAGGTAAGTAAAAGGTTTCTATATGATGCAGTATTCACCCTATTAGTGGTTCAGAAGTTATGATGGAATTCCTGCGCTATCTCATATTTGCATGTTAGGTGCGGTAAGCAGTATGTAACTAGGAGTAAGAATCGAGATTGCGGTTTGGTGTTAACAAGTATGTCATGAGCTCAAATGATGAAGAAAAAGTTATTTGAAAGTTCAGAGTAAGCTGGTGTTATCTTCAGTGTCACCTGAGATTGATATTCGGTGAAAGAGGCTTTGTACCCTGGTCATGGGTTCTTGATGTGTTTTGCAGTATTAGAGTGGTCGGTGATGCGGAGGTGCAGACGTGTAACCCGGTGTGGAAGGTCGTGGGAGCATAACCACGAGAAGATTGTATAAGTGTGACATGTAGTCACTTAATGGGTTGAAGATTTGGACTAAGTATAAAGAAGTGCAATATTGTTTATTTGAGAGTTTATGCCTGGAAGGCGTTCAGTTCATTTGGTCGTGGATTGTGGGGTGTTTGTCCCTGCTATGATGGTTGTTCTCGCGTATTATGAGAGGAAGTGGGTTAATATGCACCCAGGTAAAGCTATTAGCTTAGTTTGGTGCGAGAAAGGTAGACTCGATGTTTGTGGGTGGATTTAAATATGGTTATGGGCTTCATGCGAGTCAGATGTGTTCATTTCAGTATAGCGCTCCTCAAGGAGTGGTTTTGGAATATCAGGTGTTGTTCCGTCTTCGTCAAATTCACGTAATATTAGGATTTTGCCGTTTAAGTTGTGAAACGACTGATAATTTCTTATGTGTTGAGGCCCCGCGTAGTGGTGAAGTTATGAGAGCAGGATAGATCTTGAGATCCATAGTATATATATATATATATATATATATATATATATATATATCACACCTCAATTGTGCTTGAGTTTTGTAGCATATGGCCTTCTCAGTCTCCCTAGGATGGTATTATGCGCTTAGCGTGCTTGTAACCGATATTCGGTAATGTGTAATAGTGCACAATTCGGCTCCGTGTATATTTCCTTATGTGAATTTATGATGGGATCGGGTGGCACGCCGCCACGGGTATCTCGTTTGGATTGGGTTGCACGCCACAACAATGTGATGATGAGTAAGGTTCCTATATTTATTTTTCTTGTGTTTTACTTTCTATTAGATAAGAAGAGTTCATAATAAGTTGCATGAGTTGAGTAGTCTTATCCTGAGTCATTTCTCTATGTATCATGTTCGAGTTATGGACTATTGGCGCGTTGTGGTGTCATATGAGACTATTGGTCATGTTTGTGGTGATTTGTTGTCTGAGCAGTTCATACTGGGCGAGACGAGATTATTGGGTCAGGGATCAGCGCGATAAGATTAGGTGAAATAGATTGAAGGACAATTACCATTATTTGGTTCGCAATGAGGTGATGATTCTAGTAAAGAGGAGGTATTCAATGATTTGTTAACTCGACAGTTGATTATGAATTTCTACACATCCTTCGTTGTGGTAGTATTGCCAGCATTATAGCAGGATTTATATATATATCATGAGGTGCATTGGGAGCATCAGATTCATGGAATTTTGGCTATTAAGGTTCAGGGAGTGTCATTGTGGTTAGATGATGAGTTATGCGGTGCATGGTGCTGATTCAGCAAAGGTACATAGTCATGTTCTGGTATGTTGTGTGGTAGTTGATACGGTTTTTAATATTAGACTAGGCCTGGCAGAGAATTTCAAGTGGTGGAACTAGATCCTGAGCTTATTATATGGATAATAGGAGAAATCTTCAGATTTGATCAAGCTAATGTAATCAACTGGGTTGTGGTAGCTCGGGCAGGTGCTCGGCTTGTTAAACAGTGATTTCAGATAACTATAGAGCAATTCTTAGCACGTTCGAGGACGAACGTTTGTTTAAGTGAGGAAGAATGTAATGACCCGACCGGTCGTTTTGAGCTCTAGCGCGTCGTTCAACGGTTTGAAGTCGCGAGCAACTCCATTTCAGGTATTATGACTTGGCATGGTTGGAGTTAAATTTCGGAATGTTTTGAGTTGGATTAGAAAGAAAATTCTCATTTCAGAACTATGATTAGAATTTTGAGTAAACGACCTCCGAATCAGGATTTGAAGGTTCCTGCAGGTTTGTGTGAGGATTTCGGACTTGGGCGTATGTCCAGATCGGGTATTGGGTAACCCAGAAGCATTTCGGCTTATATTATGGAAGTCAGCATTTTGGAGAAAATTTCCTAAGTTTGGCTTAAAGCACATTTCAGTGTTATTGATGTCCGTTTGGGATTCCGAGCCTGGGAATAACTCCATATGGTGATTCTGGAGTTGGAAGTGCGATCAGAAGTGAATTTGGATGTCCGTAGGTCATTTTGAAGTCATTTGGCTAAAGATAGAAATTAGAAGGTTTTTGAGAAATCCGACCGGAAGTTGAAATTTAGATATCGGGGTCGGAATGCGATTCCGGAAGCTGGAGCAGGTTCGTAATGTTGAATATGACTTGCGTGCAAAATTTGGGGTCAATCGGACGTGATTTGACATGTTTCGGCATCTGATGTAGAAGTTTGAAATTTCAAAGTTCATAAAGTTTGAGTTTGAATGCGATTCATTATTTCGGCATTGTTCGATGTGATTTGAGGCCTCGAGCAAGTCCGTGGGATGTTATGGGACTGAGTCCTGTGATTCGACGGGGTCCCGGGGGCCTCGTGTGGATTCCGGGTGGTTAACAGATCAAATTTGAATTTGGAATATGAGTTGGAGCTGATGGTGTCTGGTGTGACCGCACCTGCGAGGATTTGGCCGCATGTGCGGCCTTGGCGCTGTAGGTGCGATGGAATTTCCGCACCTGCGAAGGCGCAGATGCGGGCTTTGGGTCGTAGGTGAGATATAACTGGAGGAGAAGGAAGCCGCAGGGGCGGGCTCTTGGGCGCACTTGCGGAAGCGCAGGTGCGAAGATCGTATCGCAGGTGAGAATCATGGCCTGGACAGAATATTTTATAACCGTGATTGTTTGCTATTTCCTCACTATTTCCTCTTGGCATGGGCGATTTTGGGAGGCTTCAAAGGAGTATTTTCTTCATGCAATGTTAGGTAAGTAATTCCTTCATGTTTCTAAGTTAAATATAAGGTTTGTGCATGGAATTAGACATAGAAATTAGTAGGAAATTGGGAAATCTTGAAGAAAACCTAGAAATTTGTATTTGGATTTTAAGCACGAATTTGAGCATGGAATTTAGAGTAAATTGTATATTTGAACTAGCAAAGCTATGGGTAGGGTATATCTTCGAGAAATTTTGAATTCCGGGCAAGCGGGCCCGAGGGTATTTTGGTCAATTCCCTGAGCGGGGTTGGAAAATTATATTATTTGGAATTGTTGCAAATATTAGAGTATATTTTCATTGGTGTGTCGTTGTTTGGATAGTTTTGGGGTGTTGTACATCCATTGGAGTCGTTAGGAAGGCTTGGAAGCCGGTTTTGGGATTTCGGGGCGAGGTAAGTCTCCTTTCTAACTTTGTGAGGGGGAATTGTCCCCCTAGATGAACTAATTAAGTATGTGCTACTATCTGCGGGGGCTACGTACGCATGAGGTGACGGGAGTCCATGCGTAGCTACTATTATGCCATGTCCGGGTAGACTAGGACCCACTAGCATGCCTTACCTGTTGTACCTGTGATTTTGCCTGTAATATTAGACTGCTAATATAATCGAAATCGTAATTGAATATCTAAATAAGACTAGATTTCATTTTCTTAATCATCTAGAAAGAGAATTGATTTCCTCCGTTGATAATTGTATACCATATAAGGTTATATTATTGAATATTATTAATTTTGGCAAATGAATTTCGAGAAAAGATTTAAATACTAATTTTTGTGATTTTTAAAGGAGAAATTTTTCATTTACTTGAGTAATTGTTTTCCCGATGTAGTCAGGGTGGACTGTTGATTGTGCATAGACCACTTCACAATTTACATTCCGCGAGAAGAGTGTTATTTCCCCCACTCTCATGAGAGCGGGTCGTACGCCACGACGAGATTGAAAGAAATATTATGGTTTGGGCCGTTTGACCCTCGATAGTGCACAGAGATGATTATTATGATGGCTCAAGCCGGTTGTCCTTATCCCGTATGCGCATGCTAAATTGTTAAAACTTTTTCATGGATTTTTAAGTGATAAGGTATTTGGGGAAAAATAAAGAAGTAATTGTTTATTTAAGATATTTGGGGGAAAATAAGGAAGTAGTAACTATTTACTTACTTCCAGTATTCACTAGGATTTCAGTGCCTTATATATTTGCTGCTTTACTACCTTTACATGCCTGCCGTTTTCATCACATTCTGTTAAATTAATCTGTTGGACCTTAGTGAGTGTCTAATTCGATCTCTTATCACTACCTCTCTGAGGTTAGGCGGGCAACTTACTGAGTACACGTTATTTTTTTACTCATGCTACACTTGCTGTGCATTTTTATTGCACAGGTACTTTCATAGCGACATGACTGGTTGGAGACTTAGGCGAGCTGCATCATCCGGGGCCGATCCGCAGCTGACAGAGTCTCCCTCATATTGTATTTATTTCCAGTTTGAATTCCTTGTCCAATTTTTATTTCAGACAAGCTTGTAGTATTGTGAAATTCTTAGAATTTGCTCATGTACTTGTGACACCGGGTTCTGGGATGTGTTAGGATATATTTGCTAAAACAGAATATTTAAACCATTGTATTTACTTAACAGATTTTATTTAGTTATTATGTAATAAAGTGAAAGGTAACAATTTTCATAAATGCTAAAACAGGAAAATTTAACTTAACTATTTAAATGATTGGCTTGCCTGACAATGGTGTCTGGCGCCATCACGACCTTATGGATTTCGGGTCGTGACATCTATACTATTTTAAAATTAGGAAGCCCTTAAGTCAGAAGTCAAATTACCTATCTATCCTCTTAAAAACTAATTACCCTACTTATTTTAAAAAATTATAATTATAATATTTAAATAAAAAGAAGGACAAAATTATTCTGAAGGGTTGTGTATATTCAAACGTTTAATTTCACATTAGTCATGATTTATTATAAAACAAAAACCTCAAAAGCCAAAGGTTATATTACAAAAGCCCTTCTAAACTTATATATATATATATATATATATATATATATATATATATAATTCGATGATAATAAATTAATCATGTAAAAGAAAAAAAAATAATATGCATTTTCTTAGAAGTTGTGACTTTCTAATTAAATGTAACTAACTATCCTTTTTAATTTTTGTTTCTAATTGTTGGCTGCTTTCACCAGAAGTTATAACAATACGAAGACTGCAGTCATTCAAAACGTGACAAGCTTTTTTTGGTTTCTCACTCGGCGTTCGGCATTCGTATTGGAGACCAACTATATACGGATTCGAGCCAAGTAAGGTCCCATTCGACGAGTAGCGTTCCCTACCCAAGATTTTTTCATATTCGGGACTCAAACCCGAGACCTCATCCACTGTACCACATCTTTTGGTAGTAACGTGACAACCTAATTATTATGATATCGTAGATCTTACCCAAAAAATATAACTAATATAAGAGGTTTGATCAAGATGCAAATGATGTCACCTACTATTTTATTTGCATGATTGCTACTCAATTTCAAAAAGTGCATAGTGCTATATAGTCATAAAGAAAGTTTATTGCTTAATTTAGGGTTCCTATCAGAATGTGATCGATAGAAACTACCCAAACACGCCATGCACGGTTAATAATTGGGGCAGTCATATTCAGGTGATACGTTGTGATCATTTCTTTCACTGCAGTTGTTTGTAAAGATGGATGGACATAAAGTTAGAGAAATATTTTGTGTTGCTGGACAATAAAGTACTATATTCCAGAACAGGTATGAGTATTGTCGGAATTAGAGGTGGCAAAATGGTTAAAACGTGACACAAGTTTTTTTTTGGTTTTTCATTCGGCGTCCGATATTCGTATTGGAGTCCAACTATATGCGGATTCGAGCCGAGTAGGGTCCCATTTTACGGGTAGCGCTCCCTACCAAGGATTTTTCTATATCCAGGACTCAAACCCAAAATCTCTAATGAAGGGAACAGAAGCCCCATCCAATTTACCACATCCTTTAGTAGTAACCTGACACAAGCTAATTATTATGATATCGTAGATCTTACTAAAAAATATAACTAATACAAGAAGTTTGATCAAGATGCAAATTATGTCACCTACTATTTTATTTGCATGTTTGCTACTCAATTTCAAAAAAAGTGCATACTGCTATATAGTCATAAAGAATGTATTGCTTAATTTAGGGTTCCTATCAGAATGTGATCGATAGAAACTACCAAAACACGCCATGCACGGTTAATAATTGACGTAGTCATATTCAGGTGATACGTTGTGATCATTTCTTTCACTGCAGTTGTTTGTAAAGTTGAATGGACATAAAGTTAGAGAAATATTTTGTGTTGCTGGACAATAAAGTACTATATTACAGAACAGGTATGAGTACTATCCGGATTAGAGATGGCGAAATGGTTAAAAAAAATTAATTATCCACCCATATTATCCATTAAAAAATGGGTTGGATGATAATCTTTTTAAAAAACGGTTAAATATGGATAAGAACCATATTACCCACTTAGAAAATGAATAACCAATGGATAACTAATGGGTTTTACTTTTACATCTGTAAAGCCTCAAATTGAGGGTTCCTCAAGTTTGGGAAACTAGGAATTCTCCCAAAGGTAATCATATTCAATAAGCAATAGATAATATGGATATCCATATTATCCGCGGGATCGGATAACCCGTTTTTTATCCGTCTCAAATGATCGGGTCGAATAATTTATCCGATCTATCCCATTTTTGACCCGCTCATATCCGTCCCGCCCCGCCCATTTGCCACCCCTTGTTGGGATTATTAAACGAATATGAGTAGCAAGAAACATAGTTGAACCATGGAACTTTTAGGAGGAGTTATACATTTATTGTTCCAGCAGGAACATGAAATTCAATATCTTATGCATATGTTTATAAATTATTATAGTAATTTTTTAAATATCCTATATAATATATGAACGTTTATGAATAATGTAACTTCATTATCATATTACCTTTAAAAGAAAGTTATGTGAAATCATCTTTTAAAATAAATATCTCTAATGTTGTATGGGTAACTGATAATGTGTGATGATCCGATAGTTCATTTATTGTGTGCGCAGTTCGTGTCTTTTTCGAAAGATTTTATGTGAAAATTTGACGAAAATATAAATCGTGTTGTAAACTCATTTGAGTTCACTTCGGTCAACATTTTGAGTAAACGAACTCGGGTCAGTGTTTTGACAGTTTCGGTAGGTCTGTATCGTGATTTGGGACTTGGACATATGGTTGGAATCGAATTCAAAAGTCCCTAGCTTGAATTATCGCCATTTGTTGAAAAAACTACAAGTTTAAAGTCTTAAAGAAATCACAAGTTTGACCATAGTTTGACTTTGTTGCTACCATGTTCGGATCTTGGTTTCAGAACTTGGTATAACTTCATTACAGTAATTATCACTTGTCTGTAAAATTTGATGTAAAATGGAGTTGATTTGACATGATTCGGACGTCCGATTGTGAAATTGAAAGTTCTGAAGTTTCTTTTAAAATCTCATACGCTTTGGTGTTCGATTCATAGTTCTAGGTGTTATATATGTGTTTTGATCGCGCGAGCGAGTTCATGTATTTTTTTGGGACTCGTGTGCATGCTTGGTTTGGAGCCCTAAGGGCTCTGGTGAGTTTCGGTGTTGCGTAGTGTTTTGATAGAGTTCAGCACTGTTGATTTTTGTGCAGAAGCTTCAGGTCATGCAACTGCGAGAATGGGTTGCAATTGCAAAGTTGATTTAGGTCTGTATGGGTCGCAATTGCAAAGGAGGTGTAACAACCCGACCAATCATTTTTCTTTCTTGATCACTGTTCCCCTAAATATGACCCCATGTATGTGCTTTTAGTATTTTATGACTTGAAGGGAAATTTAGTTCAGGTTTGGAAATGTTCGGGTTGAAATCAGAACACATAGTTCCTTAATATTGGCTTAAAAGGGATTACGTTTGACTTGGGTCAACATTTGTAGTAAACAAACTCAGAACTGGGATTTAACGGCACTAATAGGTTTATATGATGATTTTGGACTTGAGCGTATGTTCGGATCGGATTATGAATGACCCAGGAGCGTTTCGGCGCATAAAGTTGAAAGTTGGCGCATTGAAGGTTTTAACGTTCTCTAAATTTTGGGTTGAATTTTGTTTTGGTGTTATCATAGTCCGGTTAGGATTTCGAGCATGAGTATAGTTATGATTGGTGATTTAAAACTTTCACGCAAAATTTGGTGTCTTTCCGAGTAGTTTAAGTATGATTCGGCGCGTTCGAGTAAGTTTGAAGAACTTGAAGTTCATAAGTTGGTTTTATTTGGTTTTGGGTTGTGATTCTTAGTTTTGGTGTTGTTTTTCGTGTTTCAAGAGGTCGAGCAGGTTCGTTTTATGTTTACGAACTTGTTGGTATGTTTTGGGCGAGGTCCCGTGTCACAACCAAAAATTCACTAGTCGTAAGGGCACCTAACCCGGCCCGTTAGGTGAGCCTAATAGCAGTTAACACAATTCTAATAAAATAAAGGTGACCAGCAAATAATATATCTGGATTCCATACAATATCCCAAGGACTGGTAGTACAAGTCATGAGTTACTATGATTGGATTATTGGAAAAATTGATATGAAATGAATACAACTTCTATTTGACATGTACGTAAACAAAATTCAACTCTAAAACTACCCAGAGACAAGTGGTAGCCACACCCGAAAGGCACAAACATCTTCAGAGTCAGCTCCCATCATCCACTACAGCTCCGCTCCAAGATTTACACGCAAGGTGCAAAAGTGTAGTATGAGTACAACCGACCCCATGTACTTAATAAGTATGTTGAATAACCTCGATGAAGTAATGATGAGGTTTTTTATTTAAAGATATTCACTGATATAGCCTGTGCAGAAGACTAGCAATAGAACAATACTAGAACATAACCGAAAAGAATACAAGAAATAAATATGCGGAGCAGTAAATGATTACTAGAAGAAATCACGATTTATATTCCTCAATATCACGACCAATTCTTTCCTTGAAAGATAACCAACAAACCATGGTACTAAATCCATAACTTTCATAGTGTGAGAAATGCACTCACGATCGCAAATCAACTGGCACGACAACACCCTTTGTGCATTTTTCTCATACTCACCAAATATTCGCTTAACTTGTCACGACCCAAATTCTCCCTTGGTGAATTGTCGTTATGGCACCTAGTCAACACGACTAGGTAAGCCTAATACTTGCGGAAATGAAATGAAAACTTGAAATTTAACAACTAAGAGTAACAATAATTATAATAAGAAATTGAGATGCCGCTCGACATATACAACAGAAAACTCTTGGAATATCCATAACACTCCCAAGATCCAGAACACAATAAGTCACAAGCTTCTACGCAGTTCTAATTGTTCTATACATCACTGTTTGTAGAATATAAGAAAATAATGAACATAGGGGCATAGAAGGGGGGGGGGGGGACNCTGAGGATCTACGGGCGCGGGCAGATTTACCTTGAAGTCTCAGATAAACAGAAGCGACTGCAACTAAGGACGAGGCTGGTAGGATGAACCTGGATCTGCACACAAAAAACATGTGCAGGAAAGGGCATGAGTACACCACAACGGTGCCCAATAAGTGCCAGGCCTAACCTCGGTCGAGTAGTGACGAGGTTAGGTCAGGGCCCTACTGGTATATATACATATAATAAAGCAAGGCAGAATGAAATATTGCAGTAAAATAAAGACTGAAACTTAATAAGAATGAAATCATAGAAATCAACAGCTCAGTACATAGAGATAACAATAGGGGATCACCCGAGATACCGTCTCGTAGTCTGAAATGTAAATGTTCAGCAGGATTTCCCGGAATACTGTTCCGTAATCCCAAAGTAAATATACAAACAGGGGGATCTCTCGGAATACCGTTCCTTAGTTCCAAAAGTAAATAAACAAAATAGGGGGAATCTCCCAAAGTAAGACCAGGGGGAATCTCCCGATCTGTAGTCCCAAAGTGAATACACAACTCAAACAGTAGAATTCAACTGCTACAACATGAAATCGTACAATTTAGACTAAGTACAAGTCAAAGAAAGTAGAAAATTCACTAAACATGTTGCACGGAGTTCAGATAAACAATTAAGGAAAGTAGGCATGCTATTCTAATCTAACAGGATACTACACATGCTGATATGTGTACATACTCGTCACCTCACGTACACGACGCTCACATATCAACAATACCAAATCCTAAGGGGACTTTCCCCACACAAGGTTAGGCAAACCACTTACATCGAACCAAGCTCAATCATTCCTAACAATGCTCTTTTCACGAAAATCCGAATCGGAATGGCCTAAATCTGGCCAAAATCAATTACACAACATTAAAATAACTACAAGGAACTAATCTAGCTATTGAAATTAAAGCTAAAACGAGAAATTGGAAACTCGCCCTAAAAAGCCTCCCCGGGCCCACGTCTCGGAATCGAGTAAAAGTCACAAAATATGAACACCCGTTCACTCACGAGTTCACTCGTACCAAAATTATCCAAATCCGATGTCTAAATCCAAATCAAAATTCATAAATTCGGTTGAAGAACTTCTTCCCCATTTTCCCAACTATCTCATCCAATTTCCTTAATGTAATGAAGAAAACAACTATATATTAATAAAATACAACCAAAAAGGAGTTAGGAATCGTTACCCAAAATCTTCCTCTGAACATCCCTCGAAAAATCGCCTAATTCCAAGCTCTCAAGTTGAAAAATGAAGAATGAGATCAAACCCTCGCACATGCAGTAAAATTCCTGCTTCTGCAGTACCTCTTTTGCGGCTAAGACTCTGTACCTGTGGAGTTTCATTAAAATCCCAGGCTTCGCACCTGCACACAACCATCCGCACCCGCGAACGCGCTTCTGCGCTCAACCGTCCGCTTCCGTGGAACCTTGGCTACCTCAGCTTCCTCCCCCAATTCCTCTTCTACAACCACCAAAATGCATTTGTGCTAACACTCTTTCATAACCAAAAGAGCACCTGCACCCTTCTCTCTGCATGTGCGAGTCCATACCTACGGTCTCCCCACCACAGGTGCGAAATACAAGAAAACCAGCAACTTCAGATATTGCATAAGTCCAATTTTCCATCAGTTAAGAACATAAAACTCACCCGAGGCCCCATGACCTCAACCATACATACCAACCAATCCTTAAACACCATACGAACTTCGTCGATCCCTAAAACCACATCACACAACGCTAAAATCACGAATCATCATACAATTCAAATTTACAGAACTTGAAACTTCCAAATTCGACAACCGATGCCGAAACCAACCAAACCACATCCGGTTGACCCCAAATTTTTCACAAAAGGAATTTTAAACCCTACGGACCTACTATATTTTTCGGAACTTGAATCCGACCCCGATATCAAAAATTCCACTACTGGTCAAATATCCAAAACATCAACTATCGCCATTTCAAGCCTAAATAAGCTATAGGCCTCCAAAACACCATCCGGACACGCCTCTAAGTGCAAAATCACCTAACGGAGCAAACGGAAGCAACAAAACTCCATTTCGGAGTTGTCTTCACACAGTTCTGACTACGGTCCAAATCCTAAGGCTTAAGCTCCCGGTTTTGGGACTAAGTGTCCCAAAACACTGCAAAACCAAAACGAAACCTTCCGTAGCATAGATAGATACGGGGAAAGGAGCTAATAGGGGATCGGTGTTATAAATCTCAAGATGATCGGCCGGGTCGTCACATAATTGTGCCAACCAGGTGAATAAAATACCAATAACAGTAATGAGAAAGCGGAAATACACAGGTAGTAACAATGAACAAGGCAATACATATATACAACAGTAACAAACTAGGTAAAAGGAATAGAAGTAATGACATCAATTGGGAAAAAAGAACATAAATTTCACTAACATCATAGAAGGCCTAGATGTAGATATAAGAAAAAGAGGTAAAGCATGATCTTTACGAGCTAACAAATTGAAGGCATATATAACTAACATGGTGGAAGGGTTTTACGAAAGTGAAACAAGTGAGGAACGAGATAGATGTAGGTATGACAATTAAGAAGGAAAACATGATATTTGCAAGTTAAACAGATAGAAGGCATGGGCAACACGATAACAATTAAGATAAAGGACAAACACTGAACAACAACAACAAGTCACATAGAAAATATAGGTACAACAGTAACATATCAAGGTAAAGGGCATGAATGTATACACAAGGAATATATGTCACAATATAATGCATGTCCCTCGTCCTCGTCTGCACGGAAACACCCTTCGTGCCATGAGCGCATGATAATATTAAAATATGATAATATAAATGAAATGGCACGGCATCACCCATCATGCTTTTAATCTCATACTCGCATCATAATGTAAATGAGATCATGATAATGTAAGTGAAATGACACGGCATCACCCTTCGTACTTTTACTGTCATCCTCACATGATAATGTAAATAGAATGGCACGGCATCACCATTCATGCTTTTATTCTCATCTGCACATGATAATATAAATGAAATGGAACGACATCACCCTTCATTCTTTACACTGTTCCTCACCAAGCATATGTATATCAGTGACAAGCAAGATAGGAAGCTTGAATAACATCAAGGAGAGTGTTAAAGTGAATATTCCAAATGAACATCAGTCACAACTTTCAAGACAATGACAATTCAGTAATCCTCAAGTACTTTATTGTTCAAGTATTTCGACAAGTCTCAAATATATGATCTTAACTCAAGTATAGAATACAATATCTCAAGAATAACGGTCGTAGCAATGTATTAATGATTAAACATAGTGATGACCGAATTTAACACATCAATGGTTTCACAAAAATCCGTCAAATTTTTAATCAAGTTATAATAAGCTAAATCTCATTTTCTAATATTTAATTTCATATTCTTAGTAAACTAGAAGTCAAGTGAGACATGAAACAAGAAAGCCAGATAATTCTACAAGGCACAATTAATCATATAATTTACCCCTGGGCATGATTAACCCTGACACATACATATACACTCGTCAACTCATATACGCATCACCCCCGTATGTACCAGACAATTGAAATTAATAGGAAAAATTCTCCCAAAAATGTTAGGCAATACACTTACCTCAAATAAGTCAAATCGATACACTAGAAGCGCCATCCCATTCAAATCATCCTCCGAACGGCTCGAAACCTAATCCTTGTGGTGAAAATCACCTCAAAAATCGCCCAAATCTGAGTCCAGGGTTCAAAATATGAAAAAAAGAGCAAAAATCCAGAAACTCCAATTCTTAACCAAGCTACAGATGTCGCATTTGCGACCAATGTTCGTAATTGCGGACAGCTCGCAATTGCGACCACATGATTGCAATTGCGACAAAATATTCTCAATTGCGACAAAATGTTTGCAATTGGGACCAAGCTTCGCAATTGTGACCAGATATTCACTAATGCGGAATTCAAAATTACAACAAAAGGTTCGCAATTACGAAGTACCAGCACCAGCGGATCCAAACTTCACCGAGATGATCTGAAACCACCCCGAAACACATCCGGAACCTCCCTCACACAAACCATATATGCATTTTAATCCTAAAACATGGTACAGATCTGTTTGCACCCACAAAACACCGAACAAAGTTCGTCTTGACCCGATATTGGCCATGGTCAAACTCCAAATTTATTAACTTAACTAGTCTCTCAACCAAAGATCCAAAATATAACCGAGCTCCTTGGGACCCTGTCAAATCATGCCAACAAGTCCCAAAATATATCACGGACCTACTTGAGGTATCAATTCTCTCATTGCCTCATTAAAACCATGTATCGCACCTGAAATCAAACTTTATGAACTTTTGAACTTTCAACTTCCAAAACACATGTCGAACCATATCAAATGAATTCGGAGTTACCTCAAATTTTGCACACAAGTTCCAAATGACATAACGAACCTATTCCAACTCCCGAAAACACAATCCAAACCTGATATCATCAAAGTCAACTCCCGGTCAAACTCATAAACATTCCAGCCCTTCAAATTTCCAACTTTTGTCAAATAATAACAAACCTTCTAGAAACATCCAAATGAAATTATGAGCTTACCCCCAAGTCCGAAATAACCATATAGACCTACCAGAACCATTAAAACTCCGATCCAATGCCATATACACAATAATCAAACTTGATCAACTCTTGCAACTTAAAGCCTTTAACATGAGATTCATTCCTCCAATTCCATTTGAGGCACCTAAAAATGAAAAATGACGATTCACACAAGCCATAATATCATATAAAGCTACTTAAGACATTATACAGCTTAACGGTTAGGTCGTTACACTCTGGGTGCCTCTGGTGCAATCGCACCTACGAAGAACCTGCCGCAGGTGCGAGCTTGCAAAAGCGAGCTAATTCCCTCAGAAGCGGCCTGGTGTGGGATGGCCAGCGATCGTAGAAGCAGAGCAGGAGCCACACCTACGAACACGCAGGTGTGAGCGAGTTAATCGCAGAAGCGGAAAAGGACAAAGATGAGACACATATGCTGCAGAAGCAGCTTGTAGAAGTAAGTCGTTGTCTGCAGAAGTGAATGAGGCAAATCTGGGCTTGGTTCGCACTTGCAAGGTTTTGTCTGCAGAAGTGAAGGCGCATGACATTGCAAGTGCAAAAAATCACTGGGTAGTGAGGTTTATTTAAGTCGGGACTTAGGCCATTTTTGACCCATTTCTTTCACCTCTTGGGAAATTTTGGAGCTTCTTGGAGAGGGGTTTTCACCCAGCTATTGAAGGTAAGTAATTTCTATCTAGTGTAAGTTAAACATAGATTATGGGTAAATTTTAACATGTAAAATTGTTGAAATTATGGGTTTTGTTGATGTATTGACTTGCCTAACAACGACGTTGGACGCCATCACGTCCTATTTGAAAAATTGGGTCATGACAACATGGTATCATAACATTAGTTCACGTAGGTCTCACAATTTATGAGTAGGCCTAATAGAGTCTTGCGGATCGATGCAGAGACGTCCGTACATACCTTCAAAAGGCTATAGGATGTTACGAAGCTGCTATTTCTCCATCTCATATCATGCAATTGATGTTCTACTAAATATCCTTCCCTTATTCCCTCACAGATGGTGAGGACACACATCAGATGTACCCGACCTAGGAGGAGATGCTCCTGCCGTTGCTATAGGCCGAGGGAGGGATCCAGCTCGTGGTAGAGAACAAGGGATTCCTAGAGTATCTCCAGTTATGCAACCAATGGATCTAGTAGAGGATCCTATTATTGAGGATCAGGGCGAGGTGCCTATAGCGGAGCAAGCCCCAATGGATTTCATGTACGCATCAGGATTCGAGGAGGTCATGGGCCGTATGCTATGGTTCATAGACTCTATGAATCAGGCTGGTTTATTTCCAGCAACCTAGCCACATCTCGGGCGGGGAGGGGGTAGCACAGACCCCTACCGCTCAAGCTCCAGGACATACAGCTGCCATATATCTTTATTGACAGCCGATTTGGACTCGAATTGTGAAACTACTCATATATATGAACTCAGCGGGTCATGGATAAAAAAAATCTACCATGGACCCGGATTTCGATCGAGGGGGGAGGGGGCAGGTTGATTTTTGTTGACTTTTTGGAAGAAGTGTAAAAATCTTAAATTTATCTATTGTAGTTGAACTCCCTGGAATTATTTGATGTTATTGAGTTGATTTTGGTTACATTTGAGCCATGTGGAGGCGGACTATAAAGGAAAAGATATTTCTGAGTTTTGAATTGGCCTATTTGAGGTAAGTATCTTGCTCAACTTCGTGTGGGGGAACTACCCCTTAGGGTTGGTATTTTTTATTCAATTGTGGTAAGTGAAATCCGTGCACGCAAGGTGACGAGTGGGTACATGGGTTGTATGTAGTAATTGACCGGTTAATGCTACTTAGACTATTTCCATGCTTTAATTGAATATCATATTATGTTCTAAATTTTCATAGTTAAATCATCCTTAATTGTGTTATACTATCCCTAAAGGCTTTAGTTGAATTTTTTAGTAATTTTTCTATATCTACTTGTTAAATTTCTCACATGCTTTAATTGAATATGTTGCCCCTCTCCTGACACATGATATCTCTTTGTTGTTAATTGTCACTATTGAATTAATTGTTCATGTTGTCCTTTACTTGTTGATTTCCATTACTCGATACTCATTGTTGAAGATCATTTCCTTTATAATGAGTAAACCATATCTAATATTGTGGTTACACGTTGTTCTTCCCATTGTTGAGTTATTTGATGTTGAGGTTGTGGAAGTTATTATTGTTGAAACATCTATTCTCTTGAGCATTTTCCATCAATTATTGTTGTTGATATTCTTGTGTATGTTGTGTTGGAGCCATGGGATATTGTTGTGGAAATATTGATATTGTTGTTGTTGGGAAGTTGTGATATGTGGGCACTTGTGATGCGATGTTGATGTTGTGATATGATGTTGATGCGCATGCAGTGGTATATGTCTCGGGTTGATGTGCATGCGGCGGTATATGGTGCGACTTAATTATGTGCGCAGTTCTTGTGGGGGAACTACGTGAAGCCACGCGCGTCATAAGCTAGGCTAAGTGCATGTAGCTATTTTGGGAAAACTATTTTTTAACCTATTTTCAAATGTAAGGCTCACATGGCGGCATAAGGAAGGATTGTGATTTAAATTGAGAAATGTGATTATACGAGGCGGTACCTCGATTTGATTTCATTATACACGAGGTGGTACCTCGTTGTGTTTCTTGCTATTATTTCATGTTGCAAAGTGTCGTGGAAGAAATATTTCTTGTTCTCCATTCATTATCTTTCTAGTAGTTGTAGTCTGTACATGATCTTTATATCATTTTAGCTGTTTCTTTCATGCTATTTCTGTTGTTGATATTTCCCATATTTCTATCATGCTATCATCTTGTTTCGTATTAGTTGGTTTCTTACTTCCCATGTTATATCTGTATTTTATTTTATACTATCTATTTCATATCCTACTAGGTGGCTTGAACTGGCTTCATCATTACGCTGCTAAGGTTAGGCTTGATACTTGTTGGGTACCATCATGATGTACCCATACTATGCTTCTGCACATCCTTTAGTGCAGATCCGGGTACGTCTGCGTGTGCCGGTAGATAGATAGTCTTGCTAGCTGCTTTCATCAGAGACTTCAAAGTATGTTGCTCGGCGTCCGCACACCTCAGAGTTACTTTCCCTTATTTTATTACTGTTGTATTCCCTTTTCAGACAGTTATGTAGTAGCACTTTAGTAGCATCCTATAGAGCTTATGACTCAGTTCCGTCGGTTTTGAAGAAGTGAGATAGTTAGACTTTATTGACAGACGATTTTACCTATTTTTAGTAATTTATAATATCTTGAAATTATATATCTATCCAGTGGTTGCTAATTGTAAAGCTTACCTAGTTGTCGAGACTAAGTTCCATCACGACATCCTTCAGAGGGAATCTGGGGTCGTGACAAGTTGGTATACGAGCTCTAGGTTCATAGGTGTTACGATTCATAACCAGGTTTAGTAGAGTCGTGTGGATCGATACATAGACGCCTGCACTTATCTTCGAGAGGCTACAGAACTATTAGGAAAACTTCACTTCTTTGATTCCTTATTGTGAGAATTTATTGGTTTCAAAATTCTAAATCTTTGTCTTTCTATTCTCTTACGGATGGTGAGGACACGCACAGCTGGATCTGATGATCAGACACCTGTGCCCCCTGCTAGAGCTGTGAGAGGTTGGGGCTGGGGCAGAGGCCCAGGATGGGCACATGATACAGCCAGGGTACCTGCCTGAGTTGCGACAGAGTAGCCACCAGTAGCTCCAGTAGCTCCAGTCGGGGGTAAAACACTCAAGGTGCCTATTGTCTCCCCTACACTTTAGGAGACCCTCACATAGTTCATGAGCATGTTCAACACCTTAGCTCAGACAAGGTTGATCATATTTGCACCAGCCACATCTCAAGCTGGGAGGGGGATCACAGACTCCTACAGCCCGTACCTAGAGTAGCGGATCAAGGATGATCAGGTTACAGAGGTCATACCAATACAACCTGTTGCTCCAATTCAGCCTGTGGTTAGGGTATCAACATATGAGGAGGAGCAGCTTAGTACCACCCTCCTACTTTAAGTGGGTTTGGCTTCAGAGGTTGCACATGGGTTTCTTGAGGAGTGTCACGTCATTCTCCGCACTATAGGCATTGTAGAGACTAGTGGGGTTGCCTTTACTACGTTCCAACTAAAAGGAGCATCATATCAGTTGTGGCGGGCGTACGAGGTGGGTAGCCCGCCTGAGGCAACTTCACTTACATGGGTTCGGTTTTCAAAATTTTTCTTGCGAGCTTGTCCCTCACACCATTCGAGATGCTTGGCACATAGATTTTGAGAAGCTGCGCCAGGGTACCTGTTCGATTCAGTGATTTGTCCAGGTATTCACCATCCTTTGTCGCCACAGTCAGGGAGCGAGTCTATCTATTTATCGAGGGGCTCAACTAGAGTATTAGATACAACATGGTCAAGGAGTTCGAATAAAATACTTTGTATCAGCAGGTTATTGATATTGCACGGAGGTTGGAGGGTATGCGAGACCATAATAGATAGGATAGGGAAGCCAAGAGTCCTCGTGGCATAGGGGGATTTAGTGGTGATCATGATGCATCTTCAGCTCTTCATGGTAGGGGCTATGTGAGCCGCGTAGTTCATTCAACACTTCCAGCTTTTAGCGGTGCTCCGGTTGTATCAAGGTCCTAGGTGCACACTTTGCTCATTCACTTTCTAGTGCACCTCCTGCACGGGGTGCCAATAGCGATCAGTCTAACCGACCAGGCACGAGCTAGTCCCAACTGCCACATCCTCTGAGAGCTTGTTTTGAGTGTGGTGATACTCACCACATGGTCAGAGATTGACCCAGACTCATTAGGGGGGAACCTTCCCATACTACTCAAGCACGACAAATTCAGTCGAGTCAGCAGAACTCTCAGGCCATGATATTATGCTCTTCCTACTAGGACAGAGGCGGTTGCCTTAGACTCAGTCATTACAGGTATTGTTCCGGTATTTCATAGAGATGCATTAGTCTTATTTGATCCAGGATCTACTTATTCCTATGTATCATCTTACTTTGCTCCATATATGGGTATATCCCATGATTCCTTGAATTCTCCTGTTTATATTCCATTGTTGTTCACCGTGTGTATCAGTCGTGTTTAGTTTTTCATGGTGGTTTAGAGACCAGAGTTGATCTGTTATTACTTAGTATGGTAGATTTTGATATTATCTTGGGCGTTGACTAGTTGTGACCCTATCATGCTATTCTTGATTGTCACGCTAAGACTGTGACACTGGCTAGGCCAAGTTTGCCATAGTTAGGGTGGAAGGGTGCATTAGAGTATGTTCCTAACATGGTTATATCATTTCTATAGGCTCAGCATATTGTTGAGAATGGGTGTAGTGCTTATCTAGCCTTTGTGCGGGATGTCAGTTCTGATACTCCTACCGTTGAGGCAGTTCTAGTAGTGAGGGACTTTCCATACATATTCTCAGCAGATCTTCCGGGCATGCCGTCCCACAGGGATATCAACTTTTTCATTGACTTGTTGCCAGGAATTCAACCCATTTCTATTCCACCATGTCATATAGCCCCAACAGAGCTGAAGAAGTTAAAGGAGCAGTTACAAGAGTTGCTTGATAAGGGATTTATTCGGCCTATTGTGTCACCGTCGGGTGCTCCGATCCTATTTTTGAAGAAGAAGGATGGTACTATGCGTATACGTATTGATTATCGTCAGTTGAACAAGGTTACAGTGAAGAACATGTATCCATTGCCATGCATTCATGACCTATTTGATCCGCTACATGGTGCCATAGTGTTCTCCAAGATTGATTCGGGTCAGGTTATCATTAGTTGAAGATTTGGGATCCGAATATTTGGAAGACATCCTTTAGGACTCAGTATGGTCACTACCAGTTCCTCGTGATGTCTTTCAGACTACCCAATGCCCTAATAACATATATGCACTTGATGAACAATGTATTTCAGCCTTATCTTGATTCATTCGTCATTGTTTTTATTGATGACATTCTGTTGTACTCCAGTAGTCGGGAAGATCATGAGCAACACTTGGGGATTATTATCCAGACCTTGAGAGATAAGAAGTTATATGTAAAGTTCTCAAAGTGTGAGTTTTGGCTTGATTCGGTGGCGTTTTTGGGTCATGTGGTGTCGAGTAAGGAGACAAAGATAGATTCGAAGAAGATTGAAGCAATGCAAAGTTTGCTGAGGCCATCTTCAGCTTTTGAGATCCGGAGTTTTCTTGGTTTGGTCGGGTATTACCATCGATTCGTGGAGAGTTTCTCATCTATTGCTGCACCTATAGCGAGATTGAACTAGAAGGGTGTTTTGTTCAAGTGGACTAAGAAGTGTGAGGAGAGCTTTCAAAAGATCAAGACTGTTTTACCACAACCTCAGTATTAGTGTTGCTTACGGGCTCAGGGTATTATATTGTGTCTTGTGATGCGTCACATGTTGGCCTTGGCGCGATGTTGATTCATGATGGTAGGGTGAATGCCTACGGGTCTCGCCAGTTGAAGTCTTATGAGAAGAACTATTCAGCCAACAATTTGGAGTTGTCAGCCATTGTTCATGCATTGATGACCTGGCTGCATTATTTGTACGGTGTTCCTTGTCAGGTCTTTATCGACCACCGCAGACTAGAGCATCAGTTCAAATAGAAGGATCTTAACTTGCGGCAATGGAGATGGCTAAAGTTGCTTAAGAATATGATATAACCATTCTATGTCATCTCTGGAAGCCAGTGTGGTGGCCGATGCCTTGAATAAAAAGGTGGAGAGCTTGGGTAGTTTAGCATATCTATTGGTAACGGAGAGGCCATTAGCCTTGGAGGTTGAGGCCTTGGTACACCAGTTTGTTATAGATTGGATGTTTCGGAGCGGAGTCAAGTTTTGGCTTGTGTGGTTTCTCGGCCTTCTATTTATGATCGTGTAAGAGAGCGTCAGTATGTCGACCCCCATCTGGTTGTCCTGAAGGACACAGTTCTACACGATGATGCAAAGGAGGTCACTATTGGGGATGACGGTGTGTTACAGATGCAGGGCATGCTATGTGTGCCCTATCGCGTCCCTTGTTCTCGCGAAATCGGGCTTTAACGTGTGATAACTCTTTTAAGTGGAAGTATTAAAAGAGAAGAGTGACTACGTAATGATTTTTAAGGTGAGTTAGGGAACCTATGAAAATAACTCTATTTTAACTAGTTTGCGTTAGCAAAGATCGGGTAAGGGCTCAAATTACCTCGAAGAGAAGGTGTAAGGAACTCTTCAAGGTCCACAACTGTGGGTCCCGGCCAAACTTAAGACTATGTGGATTAGGTTAGGTGATCAAATACACAAAGAGAAACATAGAAGTCGAAGATTTTCATTATAATAGAATGGGAATTGGTACAAGTCTTAATGGTTACAAGGATACAACTATAACAGTCTATATTAAATGACTAAGTGTGTAAAGGAAGGGAGATGGGTCCTAAATTTTGTAGCCCAAAGGATCACCCCGTGCAACATAAATAGTACTTTGCAACTCATTTTAGATAGGAGTTGCTCATATTACTCAGAGGGAACAAACTATCATCTCTTGCTACCCGATTACTATATTGAAGTTGTTTACCTAAAGCATTCTAATTCAATTCTAAGTCGCATCTTATGCGTGCACTACCCGTCCCATGCATATGGTCCAGGAGGCTTTGGACCTACAATTTGGGTG
The DNA here is from genome assembly GCA_005239505.1 of Nicotiana paniculata. Lineage (NCBI taxonomy): Eukaryota > Viridiplantae > Streptophyta > Magnoliopsida > Solanales > Solanaceae > Nicotiana > Nicotiana paniculata. The sequence continues at coordinate 55,904 of ML345501.1, forward strand.
GTCTAGACTTTACTTAGGTTGCTCAAAAGAATAAAACTAAGTGACATTCAAAACATAGAGGACTTCACGTAATGACAATCAAGCCCCAAATTAGCCTCCACACATAGCAAAAATGCACGCGGACAAATTTCATATTATAGGGAGTTTCAGGTTCGTGGTGTTGCTTTAAACCTATAAACACGGTTTCTAAATGACCACTCAGTTTAAGAAAAGTCTCATGGTAGAGTTGTAATCTAGATTATCGCAGATTACACGTTATAAAATTATAAATCTATAAACATGAGCTCTAAGTTATTTGCGCAAATGAGGGCAATGGTAACCATCGAAAAATTCAGAATAACTCTCGTATGATCCTATCGCCATGCTTTCTGAATAAGTAGCAGTATTTTATAGCTGGGTTCTAATAATATTCGGCAGATTTACCACTTATTCCTATAAGCGTGTCATCTAGGTGAGCCGAGTAATAAAACAACAGAAGTAGTCGATTAGTTAATCAATTAAATCCCTATAGACATGGTATGCAGATGAGGATTCGCATAACATAAATTAATATAACTCTATATGCATGTTATCGAGTAAGTACACTGCAGTAGACGGGAACAAATTAAATATCTAGACTCATGCTTCTGTTAATAAACAAGGTGAGTGACTGTGTGATTCCCTATAGACATGGTTTCTACTAGTGTACAATACATGAAACCAAATAGTGTATATGGCAAGTTGGACAGAATAATAAATAGATCACATAGACTCTATATGAACGTTTTCTACCCTTTTATGAAGCATTAGAATGTACCCGTTCCCCCAATTTCACTAACACTCCAATTGTTTGTTATTACAAATTATTACAGGCCCAATTAATGAATAAGTACATGCCTAATCATAAATGTAAAACAACCAGTGATGCATTTGGGCCTTCAAATGGTTTAAAAATCTGGACAGGCCCATATTCCATGCGCATATAGCGTGCTCGAAACCACAGTACTATGAACCAGTTCAGTAATCCAAGCCGAACAATAAATCAAATCTCTTGCCCATCCATCACCAATTATATATAATTAAAGCAATGGATGGCAACTCATATAAACCTCAAATCAGTTAAGATAGCTCAAATTCTGAGGTGGGGGATATGCTCATTTGGACCCTAATACCACAACTAACAAAGTAGGAGTTTTACACATCCTAGGGGTAAGACACATACTTGAACATCACATAAGCACACACAAGGTGTAGAGAGTATAGAGAACACATATATTTGACATATACAGGGGCTTTCAAGATTACCAATCAAGTTCAAGGTAACAGGTTTCTTGAATACACAAGAATCCACAAACAGAGGAGTTAAGCATGAGAGTTCAAAGCAAGCAGAGTTGTGACTTAGCATCCCAAAGGTTAACAAGTAGCAATGACATACTCGAGAGATAAGGACCAATAGTAAACTTCACAAGAAAATCTTAACATAAGCATATAGGGCAGCAGTAGCTAAGACTTGTAGGTTAGTTTAAGACAAGCAAGAAGTATTTATAAGAAAACCTATTAAGAAATTAAGGTCATCAATGTTGAAAACTCTACACAACAATTAATTAGCAGGAAGGTATATAATTATGAGAATGCAAGTCTATATCAAGTTCCATTATGCATACCAAGGATAACAAGAAGCATGAAACTGAGCAAACTAGCACTAGCAATCATAGACTACAGAACAACGTTGCGGCAATCAAAATATTGGTAAGACATGAAACTATAGTACAATGTGGAAGCTTGCAAGTAGCATAGAAATATGCAATCTGAGGTGTTCAATATTGAAGGATTACTTTAAGAAAGTGAGCAATTTGAAAGTTGTATATATGAATGACTTAGAATCAAGAGGGAGAATACATTTGGAACATTTTCTGGGTAAACATGGATTACTAGCAAATCTTGACAGAAGAATTTAAAGCAGAGTATAAAGATGCACTCACGCCATGCATTGATCAGGTTTAACATTCGAGTCAGGAAAACAGACAAATATCAAGACGTCTCTTAAGTAACTACTCATGATTCTAAGAGTAGAACCTAAATAGAATTAGGGAATTAAAAACCGCAGAGAGACATTAAAGGAAACATGATTGAAAACAAAGATAGCACATTAGAAGGTTCACAGAAGTTCAAGTAACATGTAAGAAGGCCAGAACTTTATTACACCTAGAAGAGAAGAAGTTTGTCACGACCCAAAAACTAACTCTGTTGTGATGGCGCCTATCGTGGTACTAGAAAAGCCGACACATTATCAAAACAAATCGATATTTGATTCTTAAGAGATAATTCAAAGTTATTCATTTTAATTCCTTCGTAAAGGAGTTCAAATCAAAACAAAAGTGCGGAAAATAAAGCCCAACATCGGGGTGTCACTAGTCATGAGCACTACTACAATTTTTCAGACAATATCAAGACCAACATAGTCTGGAAAATTGCCAAATACAACTACGGGAAAATAAAGAGGGAGAAAAGTAGGGTTGCGATCACCAGGCAGCTACCTTTCTATCTCCGATGAATCTACGATTGAATATAATCAACAACCGCTACCGTGTCCATAAATGACTGGATATGCACACAAGGTGCAGGGAGTAACGTGAGTACGCCAGCATAACAAGTAACAACAACAAATAAAGACTGAGAAGTAGTGACAAGTAAAAGTGCAACTATAGTTCATGTCACAAAAAAAACTTAGTAAAATACGACATGCTTTAAAATCAGAGTTTAAGTCAAATCAGCTCGTTTAAATCAGGTTCCAGTAAATTCATTTGAAATATCTTTCAACAGTTTTCAAACAAAGGCTCAATGCAGATGTGAGCACAAATGATGAAATCATATACAGCCACTCGGGCAAACATCTCTCATATAGAGCCCCTCGGGAAAACATCACTCATATACAGCCCATCGGGCAAACATCCCTTATGCCTCATAATCACTCATGCCTCCCAATCACTCAGCACTCGGCAATCGCACTCAGTAGGTACATGCGCTCACTAGGGTGTGTACAAACTCTGAAGGGGCTCTTTCAGCCCAACCGCTATATCAATGAACATCATGGTAGAATCAATGAAACATGATGCGGCGTGCATCCCGATCCCATAAATATCCTCAAACATCAGGCCCTCGTCCTCACTCAGTCGTAACCTCTCCAGCCTCTCGGGCTCTCAGAAATCAAAGTATTCAGCCTAAACAACATTTATATGATGCATCAAAATAGAGTGCTAGAGACTGATTTAGGTAGTAAATATGTATAAACATAACTGAGTATAGATTTTCAATCAAAATAATGAGAGGACAACAAGAAAATACTTCCAAGGGTCCAAGCAACACTGGCATAAGGCCTAAACATGGCATCCAACCTGATTTTCAGAATTTCTTCCTAAAACACGTAAGAAGGATGTAGTTTCAACAAGATATTCAACTTTACAATTGATACGGTACAGACAAAGTTAGAATCCCCAACAGTGCATACCCATACGCCCGTCACCTAGCATATGCGTCACCTCCAAATAGTCATTTGATATAAAATCCGGGGTTCCATACCTCCATGACTATATTTACAACCGTTAGTTACCTCAAACCGATCAATCCTCTACTCCGTGATGCTTTTGCCCCTCGATTTGGTCTCAAAAGGCTCCGAATCTATTCACCAGTACAATACCATCAATATACACTAAAAGATTGAATTCCACAAGAAAAAATAACAAAATAGACCCAAAACCCGACTTTAAAATGGAGGAAATAAAAAAAAATTCACGGAGTGTTCTATTTATAGTTTCTGCCCAGGTCTTTCGCACCTACGACTAAATATGCGCACCTACGCAAAAACATCCGCACCTGCGAAAACCACTAAAGTCCTTCATCCCGCATCTGCTCCCTAAGTTCAGCACTTGCAGGCGCGCACCTGCGCATCTCTTTCGCTTCTGCGGAATTGGCTCAACTCTTCTTTTCCGCATCTGCGCCCCAGGTCTCGCACCTGCGGGCTCGCAGATGTTACCACTCCTACGCACATGCGGATACATCCCTGGCCTTCCATTTCCGCATCTACGGCTACCCAAGCGCACCTACGACGTTGCACTTGCGGCTCCCCATACGCAGGTGCAAAAACACCAGCAGAATCATCCGTCTCCCCAAGTCAAAAATCGATCCGATAACCACTTGAAACTCACCCGTGGTCGTCGGAACCTCAACCAATCATACCAACAGGTTGACTAAAATCGTCGAAACAACATCCAAATTACCCTCAGATTCAAGCCTAAGAACTTCTAAACTTCAAAATTTTGCAAACGACGCCGAAACCTGCCAAACCACGTTTGAATGACCTCAAATTTTACTCACACGTCACAAATGACTCTACGAACCTACTCCAACTTCCGAAATTCCATTCCTGCCCCGATATCAAATTTTCCACTGCCGACTAAAATTGCCAAATTTTCAACTTTCGCCAATTCAAGCCTAATTCTACCACGGACCTCCAAATCACATTCCGGACGCGCTCCTAAATCGAAAATCACCTAACGGAGCTAACCGAACCATAAAAATCCTAATTCGAGATTTTTTACATATAATTTTACATCCGGTTGACTTTTCTAACTTAAGATTGTAAATAGAAGACTAAGTGTCTCATTCCACTCCGGACCCAAACCAACCAACTAGATACAATACAATACAACTGTAAAGCACAAAAGAAGAAGAAATGGGGAAATGGGGCTATAACTCTCGAAGCGACTGGCCGGCTCGTTACATCCTCCCCCTCTTAAACGAACATTCATCCTCGAACGAGTCTAGACACATACCTGGAGTCTCAAATATGTTCGAGTATCTCTTCCGCATATCTGATGCGAGACTAAATTGCATAGTTTAACATGTGATATACCTTACATTTTATGAGCATTAATGATAGAATTACACTTGTTATGTGCTTAATGGAGTTTATTTCATGTGTAGGTGAATTGGAAATGGAAACGGAGCTAAAGGGATGCAAATACGTCAAAAATACGCAAAAGGAGACGCCCGAGCGATAGCCGGGCGTTTGCCCCATAAAGCCTGGCCCCCCCTGGCGTTAGGGGGGCGTTAGAGCCATAACTCTAGGGCCCCCCTGGCGTTAGGGGGCCGTTAGAGCCATAACTCCAGGCCCCCTTTGGCGTTAGGGGGGCGTTAGAGCCCAAACGCCAGGGGTCTCCAGTGTCGCCCAAGTCCGAGT
>ML345502.1:0-11722 GCA_005239505.1 Nicotiana paniculata
AAAACACATAAAATGCAAGGTATATAATGCTTAAAATCATGAATTCTAGCCACACATCAACACTCCTTGTAGTGTGACCTCTAGGAATGAAAGCATCAGCAGAGGGAGTGGATTTTATCTTCTTGCTTTCCACTAGAGGAGCAACTTTCTTGGTCTTGGGTGTCCTCTTCTTTTTGGGTTTATAACTCTCCCCTAATTTTCTCATAAGATCAGCCAAAGTTATTCAATGGATGAACCAGGTTCGTTGGTTGCATGTTGAAGATTTTCCAGCCTCTCTAGAATTACTTCCCCTAAATCCTTAGCACTTTCTTCAACAACTACTGGGACAGTTCCACAAATTTCTAATGGAGTGCCTCCTTCCCTTGTTCCCCTCGCAGTACTTCTTTCTCCCTCTCTCTCAATTTCTTTCACAAAGTTATTTTTACCGCCTCTTCTTCTCCTATCAGGAATCTGCATATCCACTACAGACCCAATTAAAACAAACCTATTTTCAGAAGTGACTAGCTCAGACCCAATTTTAGATGTTACCTGTTCAGAATCAGAAGAACCAGTTTCTTCCCCCTCAGTAGCGGACTTGAAAGAGTCATTGGAGTTCTCAGATTCTTGGTCCTGGCTAGCTTGAAGCTTTGCGTTCAATTTCCTAGCTAGAGATCCAGAGGCCACAGTCTTTCTGGCGAGCATTTTCACATGCCTTCTCCTAGGTTCTGAATTGGGGCTTGGTTGTACAACATGAGTGATTGGAGGAGACGGAACATGGTTGTTTTGAGGGGTGGTGGGATGTGATTGAGATGGAGTGGAAGAATTTGATTGAGATGGGGTGGAACCTGTATCTTCAAGCGTGATACTGTAGTCAGGTGTGGTTGAGGAGAATGAAGTAGGAGGTGGAGTGTTAGCCATGCTGATGATTTTTGTTAAAGAAAATCAGGATCAAGGTGTTTAAGTAGAAGGTTGAAAGGGTTTCGATGGTTATGGCTTTAGGAAAAAAAGGTGAAGGATTAGAGAAGTGATGATGGGTTTTTAAGGCTTGGTTAATAAATACACAACGGGTGTAATTTTGGTCAAGTGGGAGTCTAATCGGTTCAGGAGTGTCAGGTGATAAGTGACGGTTATGACTCCCCTATAATCTAGGCCATTTTAATTTGATTGGACTCTTTGGAACGGGTTCGAATTTGGGATAGGTACTAGATTTTGTAAAAGCTTATTATAGATAGAGTCCTGCTCATGAGTAACTATTGATATTTCAATATGTGTATAGTGATGAGCACATACCTTGTATGTCAGATGAACCAGCAACAATGAACCAGGTTCATCTTGTTAGAATCTCTTGATTAAGCCTCAATTTACAAAAATAGAAAAATATTATTAGTAACCAAGGATTCATATTAACACATGGCAAGAGAGTATGCCTTTTAAGGCATGAGACTGAGCAACTATTATTCTGATTATTTACACCTTTCAGAATTCCTAGCCAATTTTTTTTTTCATTTTTGTTTTGAACTGGTTCAATTAGGTGATCTTAATCATCCCTAACTCTAAATTGTTCCTTTCAAAATGCTCTCTACTTAGTGCTTTAGTAAAGATGTCAGCAATTTGTATATCAGTAGCATATAATTCAATAGAGATCATTCCCTTCTCATAGTTGTCTCTTAAGAAATGGTATCTAACACCTATGTGCTTTGTTCTTTTATGATGAACGGGGTTCTTTTTCATACTGATAGCACTAGTGTAATCACAGAAGATAGGGATACAACCAACCTCTATACCAAAATCCATCAATTGTTGTTTAATCCATAATAATTGAGCACAACACGAGGCAACATCCACATACTCAGCCTCAGCAGTAGATAGAGCTACATAATTCTGCTTTTTAGCGGCCCAAGACACAAGACATGAGCCCAGAAAGTGTGCCATACCTGAGGTACTCTTTCTATCTACCAAAAAGCCTGCATAGTCATCATCATCATATCCCACAAGATCAAAATTACAACCTTTAGGATACCAAATACATAGGTCAGTGGTGCCTTTTAGATATCTCATGATTCTCTTCACTGCAGTTAAATGGGATTCCTTGGTATTGGCCTGAAATATTGCACAAAGCCCTATGCTGAAAAGAATGTCAGGTCTACTGACAGTAAGGTATAATAATGACCCAATCATCCCTCTATACAACTTTTGATCAACAGATGAACCAGGTTCATCTACATCTAGTTTTGTGGCTGTTGCAACGGGAGTGTCAATTTCCTTCGAGTCTTCCATTTTAAATCTTTTAAGCAATTCTTTCACATATTATGCTGATGGATCATAGTTCCATTTGAATTTTGTTTAATTTGTAAGCCTAAAAATAAGTTAAGCTCACCCATCATGCTCATTTCAAATTCACTCCCCATTAGTTTAGCAAATTCTTTACTTAGCTTTTCAGAAGTTGCCCAAAATATTATGTCATCTACATATATCTGCACTACCAAGAGATCTTTACCTTTTTCCTCCAAGAATAAGGTGCTATTAATTTTACCTCTCTTGTAGTCATGTTCCAGCAGGAATTTTGAAAGCCTTTCATACCATGACCTTGGAGCTTGCTTGAGTCCATACAGTGCTTTGTCAAGCTTGTACACATGATCAGGATTCTCCTTGTTTTCAAACCCCGGAGGCTGCTTTACAAACANTCTTGTAGTCATGTTCCAGCAGGAATTTTGAAAGCCTTTCATACCATGACCTTGGAGCTTGCTTGAGTCCATACAGTGCTTTGTCAAGCTTGTACATATCATCAGGATTCTCCTTGTTTTCAAACCCCGAAGGCTGCTTTACAAACACTTCTTCCTTGAGTTAGCCATTCAGGAAGGCACTCTTGACATCCATCTGGTGAAGGGTGAATTCCATGTAAGCAGCAAAGGATATGAGGAGTCTAATTGCTTCCAACCTTGCCGCAGGAGCAAAGGTTTCGTCATAGTCTATTCCTTCATCCTGACTGTATCCTTGAACCACCAATCTTGCCTTGTTTCTTGAAACTGTTCCATCTTCATCAAGTTTGTTTCTGAATACCCACTTTGTGCAAATCACTGATCTATCAAAGGGTCTAGGTACCAGATGTCAAACCTTACTCCTTTAAAATTGGTTGAGTTCTTCTTGCATTGCATTTACCCAATCTGTATCCTGCAAGGCTTCAACAATATTTTTAGGTTCAATCAAGGATAGAAAAGCATCAAACGCACACATATTTTTCAAAGAGGATCTGGTTCTGATTCCAGATTTTGGATCAGTTATAATGTTCTCAATGGAGTGTGAGCTTTGATATCTGTGTGGTTTTACAACCAACTGGGTATTACTTGAAGATCCTAAAGTGTCTTGTTGCTGAGGAACAGGATTAGGGACAGGTTCTAATGAGGTTTGGAAATTAGTTTGTTGCTCAGTTCCCCCTGGCATGTTTCCTGGGATGGATGAACCTGTTCCATCACCTATTCCTTCCTCCAGTGTTGCTCCAGTTTGGTCTGAGTTTATGACACGCCCAATTTCTTCATCTACTTGTTCCTATATTTTAGAGAGAATGTTAGTTTAATCAAAAACAATATGTACACTCTCTTCAAAACACATGGTTCTTTTTTTATACACTTTATAAGTCTTACTATGTGAACAATATCCCAAGAATACCCCCTCATCACTTTTGGGATCAAACTTACCTAGGGAGTCTTTGCCATTGTTGTGCACAAAACACTTACAGCCAAAAGCCCTAAGATGGGATATATTGGGCTTTTTCCCTTTAAGTAACTCATAGAGAGTCCTCTCTACAAGTGGTCTAGTCATGCACCTATTTATGATATAACATGCAGTGTTTACAGCTTCTGCTCAGAAGCTATGAGGTAGTTTACTAGAAAGAAGCATGGTCCTAACCATATCTTCAAGTGTCCTATTTTTTCTTTCAACCACTCCATTTTGTTGTGGAGTTCTAGGGGAATAAAAGTTATGATCTATGCCATGCTCATCACAAAATTCAGCAAATTTGGCATTTTCAAATTCAGTGCCATGATCAGACTTAATTGATGCAAGTTGATTTCCTAATTGTTTCTGTATTTTTCTAACAAAATAAGTAACGATGCCAAATGCTTCATCTTTATATGTTAGAAACAATGTCCAGGTGAATCTAGAATAGTCATCAACAAGCACCATTACATATCTCTTACCACCTCTGCTTAATGTTTTCATAGGACCACATAGGTCCATATGGACCAGTTCCATCATCCTGGTGGTACTTACCATTTTCTTGCTTTTGAAAGATGCTCTTACCTGCTTCTTCCTTGCACAAGCCTCAAAAACTTTATCTTCCTTGAACTTAATGTTAGGAAGTCCTATCACTAAGTCCTTGGGTACTAATTTGTTGAGTTGATTCAGACTAGCATAGCCAAGTCTTTTGTGCCAAAGGAGGGGAGCACTGTCCAGCACACTTAAACACGTTAGTTGATTTTATGACAGAGTGGACAGATCTATGATATAGATATTATTCACTCTCTTTCCCGGCAAACAATATTTTCAGTGATAAGATTAATTACAAAGCATTTTGTAGGAGTGAATGCAACCAGGTTACCGTCACACAGTTGTGACACACTGATTAGGCTATATTTCAAGCCATCTATAAAGTAAACGTTCTCAATGGAACATGTGTCATCCTTACCTACCTTACCAACCCCAATAATTTCACCTTTCTTCTCATTTCCGAAGGAGACATTTCCTCCTTTGAGGTTTTCAAGTGAAAGGAATTGTTCCTTGTTCCCTGTCATGTTCTTTGAGAAGCCACTATCCAAGTACCATATTTGGCTTCTCCCTTTCACTTGAACCTACAAAAGAAAATCATGGGTTAGTCTTAAGAACCCAAACTAGTTTGGGTCCTTTTCTATGAGAAAAAAAGATGAATTAAGCTGCTTCTGGCCCAATTTTGCAGCCAATTTTTCTTTCGAACAAAACTTTTATTCCTTTGATTGGCCTGCTCTTTTGCATTGCATTCAATTTTGTAGTGACCAATCTTACCACAGTGGGTGCAGATTTTGTTCTCAGTAAGTGTGAGGTACTTACTTTTGGGATCCCATTTAGGCAGTTGACTCCCAAAGCCAAGTCCTCTTCTGTTGCTACTGTGATTTTCTTGAAGCCATGTCAAGGCATCAGAAGATTTATTCCATTTGCATGTTCGATCCAATTCATGTTTGACCTTTACAAGTTCCTCTTTTAGCACTCTTATCTGTTCATATTTATTACACAAATCATCCTTTAGTCTGCCTACATTTTCTTCTAAGATGAGTTGAGATTTGTCAGTTGTCTTCTTACTGGTTCCTAGTTTCAGTTTTAAATTTTTAGATTTTAACTCTAGGACATTTGTTTCAAGTGGATGAACCTGGTTCTTCAGAGCAGTGTTTTCACTCACAGATTCACTTACTCTGAGTTCCAGGTTCTTACACTTTGCTTTTAACATTACACACTCCTTAGACAGTTGTTCCTTCTATTTATTTATTTCTTCAGAATCATCAACGAAGTCAAGTAATAATTCAGAGAGTTTTTCTTTAGATAGGAACTTAATCTTATTTTTGAGATGAGATATACTTACCTCTGATTCCTCATCTGATTCACCAATTGCCATGAGTGCTTTCTCATTTCCATCTTCATCTGAAATTTCTCCCCAAGCAGCAACCATAACTTTTGTTGATGTTGTGTTTTTCTTGGAATGAACCAGTTCCTTCTTCCGGTTCCTTCGTTCAGATCTTTCACTTTTCCATTCAACTTCCCACTGAGGATAGTTCTTGATGTGATGATCAGTTTTTCCACATTTGTAGCATCCTCGTTGGTGGGTTTTTCTGGTGCCTTTGCCTTGTTGTAGTTTCCACCTATTGAGATGCCCTTTTTCCTAATGAGATAGTTTCTGAATTCCTTGGTGATCATAGCCATTTCGTCTTCCTCCAGATCTGTTCCCTCAGTGATTCTCAGTGCCACACTTCTTTCCTTCTTAGGTGAATCCATCTTCATTGTGTTCCTTCGAAGTTCATAGGCAGTGAGATTTCCAATTAGCTCATCCAATCTGAGGGTTGCCATGTTCTTGGATTCCTGAATAACATTGATCTTACTCTCCCAAGATATTGACAGAACCCTGGTCAAAATCTTTTCAACCTTGTCTTCTTCAAGGATAGTCCTTCCAAGAGATTTTAGTTCATTTGTCAGAGTAGTGAACCTAGTGTACATCTCTTAGATGGTCTCTCCTTCCTTCATAGAGAAATTCTCATATTAAGAATATAGTAATTTACCTATGGATCTTTTCACTTGTGCAGTTCCTTCATGAGCCACTTGAAAAGTGTCACAAATTTCCTTGGCAGTGGTGCAACTTTGAATTCTACTATACTCATCTGGACCAAGTCCACACACAAGCCACTTCTTGGCCTTGGCATTCTTTTCCCATTTTCTTAAGTCTTCAGCAGTGCAGTCAGCTCTTGTCTTTGGCACATCTACTCCTTCAGCAGTCTTCTTCATGGTGGCCAAAGGGCCGTCAGTGATTGTTGACCCAAGTCAGTGCATGGTTTTGAAGATTGACAAATGCCTACCCAGTTGAACCAGGTCCATCAGGGCAAACATACTCGAACGAACCCATTGGCACAAGAACCGTACATGCACAGGAGATAACCATGATCTGTGAATTATCCATGAACTAAGAGGTTGTCTCCTAATGCAAAAAGGTTGCAAATTTATAAGAGGTTAGAGTTCAAGTTCAGAAAGGACAAAAACAAAGGAAGGAAGTTGAGATAAACACAAACTCTTCCACCAAGGAAGAGTTGCATTAGAACTAAACAAGAACATCTCAACTTCTGGCGCTATATAATGTTGAAGTATTCCTACTGAAGAATTGATCACACAAATACATAATTGAAGCAAGAACTGAAAGCAAAATTACCAGAGAAATTTTGCAAGTAGAATCCTTATGCGACAAAGGCTACTGACTAGCTAGAAAAAACAGTTCCATCTATTTGTCTTTCGAGTCTAGTTGGTTGTAGTAGCTGATTTAATATTGTATCTTTCAGCTGTATTAGAAGTAATTGTAATAGGTACACACTGTTCAAGTTAGATTTAACTTGAAACTTGTCGCAATTAGCTAGAGGCTAGTTTGCTACAAAGGGATTAGAGTTAGTCCTAGGTTTACAAAAGATTTTATTTTTTAAATGTTGTTTGGCTCAGAGTTTTAGTGAAGAGTTTGGAAAAATCCTATTGAGGATGAGTGCACCACCTGGGAACTGGGAAGGACAATCAACTGTTAGGCCTCCACTCTTCAATGGCCAATACTACTCCTGGTGGAAGAATAGGATGAAGGATCACTTAATTGGAGAAGACTATGAACTACGGGACATAGTCACCGATGGTCCTTTAGCCACCATGAAGAAGACCGCTGAAGGAGTAGATGTGCCAAATACTAGAGCTGACTGCACTGCTGAGGATTTGAGAAAGTGGGAGAAAAATGCTAAGGCCAAGAAGTGGCTTGTGTGTGGACTCGGTCCAGACGAGTATAGAAGAATTCAAAGCTGTACCACTGCCAAAGAAATTTGGTATACTTTGCAAGTGGCTCATGAAGGAACACCTCAAGTGAAGAGGTCAAGAGGAACTCTACCATATTCTCAATATGAGAATTTCACCATGAAGGAAGGAGAGACCATCCAAAAGATGTATACAAGGTTCACTACACTGACCAATGAACTCAAGTCTCTTAGAAGGGTCATTCTTGAAGAAGACAAGGTTGAGAAAATTCTGACGAGGGTCTTGCCAATCTCTTGGGAAAGAAAAATTACAGCCATTCAAGAATCTAAGAACATTGAAACTCTTAAGCTGGATGAGCTGATTGGAAATCTCACTGCCTATGAACTTAGAAGGCAAACTATGAAGACGGATGGTCCCAAGAAGAAAAGGAATTTGGCATTCAGAATCACTGAAGAAGCTGATCCGGAGGAGGATGAAATGACCATGATCACAAAGGACTTCAAGAAGTACCTAATGAGAGAAAAGGTTCCTTCAAGAAGTGGAAGCTACAACAAACCAAGGGTTCCTGAAAAACAAACCAATGAGGGGTGTTACAAGTGTCGCAAGACTGATCACCACATCAAAAACTGCCCTCAATGGGAAATTGAATGGAAGAAAGAAAAAGCTGAATGAAGGAACAAGAAGAAGGAATAGGTTCAACCCAAGAAAAACAAAGCATCAACAAAGGCAATGGTTGCTGCTTGGGGTGAAAGTTCATATGAGGATTCAGATGATGAAGATGGAGATGAACATGCACTTATGGAAATTGGAGAATATGATGAGGAATCTGAGGTAAGTATAATTCATCTCAAAGACAAGATTAAATTTTTGTCTAAGGAAATTCTATCTGAGTTACTCCGGATTTCATTGATGAATCTGAGGATCTAAACAATGAAAAGAAACAACTGTCTAAGGAGTGTGTGATTTTGAAAGCTAAGTGCAAAAATCTGGAACTTAGGGCTAGAGAAAGTGGGAGTAAAAATGCTAAGTTAATGAACCAAGTTCATGAACTTGACACCACTATCCTAGAGCTAAGATATGAAAATCCAAAACTGAATTAGGAACAAGTAAAAACAAAGTTGATCACACACAACTCACATTAGAAGAAAACCTAGGAAAAATGAAAGACGAGTTGTACAAAAGAGAGGAGTAGATAAGAGTCCTTAAGGAGGATCTAAGCAAGGTCAATCATGAACTAGATAGAACTAGCAAATGGAACAGGTCCTCTGATGCTTTGACATGGCTACAGGAACATCATAGTAGAAATAGAAGAGGACTTGGCTTTGGGAATCCGCTACCTATGTGGGATCCTAAAATAAAGTACCTCACTCTTCCTGAGAACAAGATTTGTACTCACTGTGGTAAGACTTGTCACTTTAAAAGTGAATGTAATGCAAAAGAAAAGTCCAGTCAAAAGAACAAAAGTTTTGTTCGAGGGAAGAATTGGCTACCAAGTTGGGCTAAAAAGAATTTAATTCATCCTTTTGCTTATAGAAAGGGACCCAAACTAGTTTGGGTTCCTAAGACTAACCCCTGATTTTCTTTTGTAGATTCAAGTGAAAGGTAGTAGACAAATATGGTACATGGATAATGGCTACTCAAAACACATGACTGGCAACAAGGACTAGTTCCTTTCACTTGAGGACCTCAAAGGAGGAAATGTCTCCTTTGGAAATGGAAAGAAAGGTGAAATCACTGGGGTTGGTAATGAACAAGATGATGAAGAAATTGGGCTGGTCAGAAACTCAGTCCAAACTAAAGCAACACTGGAGGAAGGAACAGGTGATGGAACAGGTTCATCCATCCCGGGCAACATGACAGGGGGAATAGAACAAAATAATTCCCAAACTTCGTTGGAACCTGTACCCGAACCTGTTCCACAGCAACAAAGCAATGAAGGAACATCAAGGAGTAACTAGTTGGTTGTGAAACCATGCAGATATCTTTACAAAAGAACTGAGTAGAGAGCATTTTGAAAGGAACAAGTTACTATTATGGGATGATTAAGATCACTTAATTGAACCAATTCAGAATGTAAATACATTAAAAAATGAAAACAAAGAAAAACTTTGGCTAGAAAATTCTGAAACGGGTGTAAATAATCAGATTAACAATTGCTCAATCTCATACTGTAAAAGGTATACTCTTATGCCATGTTTTGATATGACTCACTAATCACAAATGAAATTTTTTCTATCTTTGCAAATTGAGGCTTGATCAAGAGGGTTCTGAAATGATGAACCTGGTTCATCTTGCCGGTTCATCTGAAAGGCGAGGTATGTGTTCTACACTCTGCACACTTTAAAATACTAATAATTAAATCATGAGCAGAACACTGCCCAAACTCAAAATCTTTTCAAAGCCTCCAATTCTATTTCAACAAGAATCCTCACCAAATTAAAATACCTAGATTCTAGGGAAGCCTTAACCATCAATTCAAAACTAAAAGTTCATTNGTCCTTCTTCTGAGGTCACCTCTGATGTTGCTGAAAAACTTAGAAAATAGGTTCATACTGGTTAGGTCTGTAATAGATGTGGAGTTGCCGAAAACAATAAGAATAGGTGGTAAAAATTAAAAAAAAAAAATGAGAGTGAGGGAGTACGGAGTAATGAGAAAGGGAAAAGGGAAAGAAGTGGTTGATTCTTCACCCACCTCTGAATCTGTTAGAATGGCTATTTGTGGAGTTGAGCCATAAAAGGAGGAAGAAAGTAGCAAGAACGCAGGGGGAAGTGAATTAAGAGAAACCGCTGAAGGGTTAGTAAATTTAGGAAAGGTATAGATGAACCTGGTTCATCTACTTAGGAAACCCTGGCGAATCTGCTGAAAATGTTAGGCGATAATTACAATCCAAAGAAGAAAAGAACTCCTAAAGGTCAAACTTGGAACAACAAGAGAAAGTAAGAAAAGAAAAGCTGCTCCTTCTGAGACTTCTAATATTTCTCTTCCAAGAGGAAGAACTACAAGGAGCAAGGTAAAACAAAGTGAGGACGAGTTGAAGAGAGCTTTTAGAGGAGAGTAAGAAGAAAAGAGTGGAAAAGGGAAAGAAAAGGTTGTTGAGCCTATTGAGGTTGTTGAAGTGGATGAGATGGACCTGGTCCACCAAAGTGAAAAAGTGGCAGAGGTGGAGGTTCAGACCCCTAAGCCCAAGAAATCCAAGACTTCCTCAAAGAAGTCTTCATCTGTTTCTAAGTCTGCTGAACCATCTATCTCGGCTAAACGAAGCAGGTCTGCAGTTTTTCCAAGCCTTAATTTCCTAGCCTGCCTAGAACATTCAATGACCCAGATTCAGAATTTTTGTTTGTTGCTCATGTTTTAACTGTTTTTGTTTCATTTTGTGGATTGTGGCAGAATCGTATTCTCTCTATCAATGAAATCTAATGCTTTTTGCTTTGATTCAGTATCTCTAGTTTTTGATAGTTTGAATTCTTAGTTGATTATTGATGATTAATCCATGATTGCATATGCAGTTGCCCAAGTGGCCATGAGTAAGTGTTAAAAATCTGGGATTCACACAATTTTTTTTGGCAACTTTTGAATGATGCCAAAAGGGGGAAGATAGGTTGTGCTCTGAACATGTGATATTTATAACCTAATGAACCTGGTTGCTTAAAACCATACAAAGTGTTTGAAGTTTATACAGGGTTGAGCACAGAGTTTGTCATCATCAAAAAGGGGGAATTTGTTGACCCAAGTCACAACATGATTTTGAAGATTGACAAATGCCTACCCAGTTGAACCAGGTCCATCAAGGCACACATACTCGAACGAACCCATTGGCACAAGAACTGTACATGCACAGGAGATAAACATGATCTATGAATTATCCATGAACTAAGAAGTTGTCTCCTAATGCGAAAAGTTTTCAAATTGATAAGAGGTTAGAGTTCGAGTTCAACAAGGATAGAAACAAAGGAAGGAAGTTGAGATAAACACAAACTCTTCCACCAAGGAAGAGTTGCATTAGAACTAAACAAGAACATCTTAACTTCTGGCGCTATATAATGTTGAAGTATTCCTACTGAAGAATTGATCGCACAAAGACAGAATTGAAGCAAGAACTGAAAGCAAAATTACCTGAGAAATTTTGCAAGCAGAATCCTTGTGCGACACAAAGGCTATTGACCAGGCTAGAAGAACCAGTTCCATCTGTTTGTCTTTCGAGTCTAGTTGGTTGTAGTAGGTGATTTA
>ML345504.1:0-33709 GCA_005239505.1 Nicotiana paniculata
TATATATATATATATATATATATATATATATATATATATATATATATATTAAAGGAATAAAGTCACCATATATAATTGGCATTGTTGTTAAGCCAAGTGGCAAGCCAATAAGTGCCAATAATATATGGTAACTTTGTTCTATATTTGACTATGTCAGTCAAATACATACATACATATATATATATATATATGTATATATATATATATATATGTATATACAATATATATATATATATATATATATATAAATAAAACTGAATATCAATTAAAGGATATTTTGAATTTACAGATAAAGTTTTTAAATTTGAATTAAAATTAAAAAAAAATTATCTTTTATTATCATGTTATCATACTTAGTTCGGTTAATGATAAAAAACAATCGTGTTAGGAACTTTTGTTATCTTATCTTATTATTTAAATACTACTTCGACCCTGACAAAAAAGGAAAAAAAAAGCTACTCCATATAACTATAAAACTCTTTCACATTTAAAACCCTATAATTATTGTTTTGAAACACTATAGCTAGATTGGAATAAAGCGAATTTTATTTAAAATAAATGTAATATATAGGGTACACATCTATGTTTATCTAGATAACAAAAAGGAGCTTTAAAATCGAATAAAAGTTTACTTACATATATAATGAAGTAAACCTACATACTGGAGAAAGAAACATCACAAAAATTAGTCAATATTAAAAAAAAATTATTTTCTTTTCTTTTTGAAGAATGTTACTTTGAAGAGTCAATTTAGATAGACGACTAAAATGAATTTTGAATTAACGATAATATTTTCACTTATTATTATAAAAATAATTATTATTGAAAAATAAAGTTTTAGAAACTGAAATTTTAAAATAGAAATAATTTTTGAAAGATATCAACACACCAAATAAAAATTCAAGTTATAGTAAAAGAGTCAAGTCGTACCCAAAGAGTCCTTCATAGTCTCAACATTTGATTGTTTTTCCATAAATATCGGTTATTATTTATTTCCTGACTATTTTTAGGATCCAATAACATCAGCGAGAATGGTATCAAAAAAGAAAAATAGAATTTTAACTAGGAGATTTGAGAAATGGTTAATCTTTTTCATCTAGTATTTTTTAATTAATATCCAATTATTATCTACATTTATTGAGAAGGTTTAAATTTTAAAATTATTTATATATAATCCAAATAACTCAAATATTTGACATGGTTAGTGTCCGCGCGGGTGCTAATACTAGTAAAATAGATTATAACATAGTAGTAAGAATCAAACTGTTAAAAATACAAATGTTAGAAACAATAAGAATGAAACATTAGAAGACAAAATATATTCTAAGTTAGTTGCCATTAATTAATTTTCTTTCTGGTATTCGTTCAAATAATGACAACTCCGTATACTATTCTCTGTTTAAAATTACTTATTTTAAATATTAACTTAATGTTGACATTTTAAAACTTAGCATTTGATAACTTGATTTACATGTTCTTCATATACACATAGTTTACTGATTGCCGCTAACCACACGGGCAACGCACGTACACTAAAGCTAGTTATGCTAGAGTATTGTGGGCTATGTAGCATGATTAATTTAGCTTTACAGGCCCACTATAACATATTTTAGCAACTGAAACCATAAAAACAACACAATTTATTTCCACTAAATTAATATAAATTGTTATAACAACAACAACTACGCCTCAATTCCTAGTAAGTTGGGGTCGCAACTTGATTTAATTAAAATAGATGTTTAACCCAACCAATATATTTGTAAGAATCAGGAGAATTAACACTAATTAAAATACAATTAAACATTTTAGTTTTGAACCTTAGAAAGAAAATTGGTGGCTTTAGACTCAACACTCATATGGTTACTAATTACTTTAACATGGTTTTTGGAATCAATTTGTTTAACCAAAAAGTAAGATTTTTACTCAAAGCCTATTTTAGAAGAACTCGGGTTACCGATAGCCAAGGAGTTCCTTACTTTCTCAATAAATTGCTTGAAAGGAAATAAATTGACAAAAAGATATTGAAAGGATTGATTGAAAGCAAAAAAAAGTAATTGTATTCCAATATAAATCAGAACGTGCCTTTATAAGTGAAATGCTCTTTCCTTTTATAGGGGCTTACAAATATAATGTTTCCTTCCCTTTATGGCTGAATCATTATGAGCATTAATGATATTAATGAACCGTTATAATTGGCAATCGTAACTGTTCATGAAGATTCTGTAACGATTCTGATTCTCCTTCCTCATTAATTGGAGGTTTGTGAATCTTCCATTTTTCCTGTCTTGATACATTCTGCGCGTGTCTCTTCATTGACTAATTTAGGCTCGAGCATAGGCGTCCTTTCATTTCGTGAGTGAATTTCTCGTACCTATTGTAGCTCGTACATCTTTTGTTTGTAATATTCCAGTTGTCATCTTCTCATTGTTCCACATATCATGCACCATCAGCCAAATATAATTCCACGTGTATTATTTATTTTCCACCAATACAGATAGTCCCCCCACTTGCCGAATATTCTGCAATTGAATATTTGGGAAGTGGTATGTATTTATGGCAGGAAGTTTTTTGCAGCCGTTTCCCAAGCATCGTGGCATTTTCTTCAGAACCATCGCGTCGTATGTCACTTCCATTTAATGCATGTGCCACGTGGCCATTGATGATTGGATATGTGACTCCTCAGTGCTTTTGAGGGTTTTACTGCGGCTGCGTCAGTCACGAAGTGACTGTTTAATTATGATGTTTCATCATGACTTACTTTATATGACAGTTTCTTCTTCTTATAAATACCTCTTGTGCCTTCAATTTCACGAATCCTTCATCCTACAGTGTTCTTCTTCTTTACTCGTTCTTATTCTTCAGCACGTATTGCTTCATTAATTCTTTATACAACCACGTCTTCATCAAATCGCGATCCTCGCAAAGTGGTTATTGTTGACGAACTTCCCCCTTCATCTGCTCCTGTTAGGAGTAGAAGAGGTGGAAGATTGCATAGTTTAGGATCTTCATCTATTCGTGGTTCTACTTCTCAAACCAACATTGTTACTCCTTCTTCTTCTAGGATTAGGGCTTCTTCAACTCATAGATCTTCTGCTAGAAATAGGGAATCAAGTGAACCAATTCGTGAACCAAGGGTTGATGAAATTGTTCCTCAAGAATTTTCTTTTTCCTCTAATGGTGAATCGATTAGGAACCAAGTTACTTCTATGGCTTCCCATGATCGTGTTGATATTTATCCTTCCCAAATTACTAATGGTTTGATTTCTCTTGTTCCAAGAGTATGCTACTGGAAATATGATTTTCCAGTTGTAGTTCCTGGTTCAAACCAAAGGATAACTTCATATCAGGATGGTTATTCCTTTGTTAACCATATCCTTTTACCTTAGGTTTCAGACCATTTATTGACCTAGTGATCGTTTTTATCATTTCTTTAATGTTTGCTTAGGACAGATTGGCCCTACCGTCTGGAGAGCTGTTGCATGTCTTCGATATCTATCCAATTTGGCATCCTTACCCTTCACCTTTCAACATTTGCTTCATCTTTATTCCCCTAAGTTATTTTTCAGGGGTTTTTACTCTTGCGGCTAGAAGCAAAAAGGTATTGGTTAGCCCTGAAGATGACAGAGATCGTGGTTGGTATGCCTGTTTTGTTGCTGCTCCCACAAGTGCATTGGTGGTTGAGGAAAATATGGCCTTTCCAGAAAAGTGAAATTTCGCACGTAATTTTTTTATAGCTCTCTTCTTCTTTTATGAATAAAGAAAAACTTACAATCTCGTGGCTGTTTTTCCCTTTTTAGCAACTATAGAAGTTTTTGAGGAGATACCTGACTTCCTTTCTTGGGTAGAGAAATTATTTTCGGTTTCTCCCATGGAGGGAAAGTCTTGGAAATACCTTTCTCATAGGTTTGGATAGAAAGTCAAAACATACAGTATCCTTCTTTTTTAATTTTCCTTCTTTCCTTTGCATTAATTTAGGAGTTACTAACTTTTCTCCTCTACTAGGGTTTCCCATTCGAGGTGTCAGTCCCGCATCTATTACTTCATCAAGACTCTCTATGTCCCTCGCTCAAGAGATGATTTTGAGTGCTTCATCAAAGAGAAAAGTAGACGGAGCCCGTGGCTCTGAGGGTGAATAGGAACAAGAAGAGGGTTCCTTAGTGAGCATATCTCGGGTTAGGAGGCGTGTTATTTTAGATGATGAAGCCACCCCTCCTCCAAGTCAGTTCCTTTGAATGAGCCTGAAAGTGCTGCTTTAGTAGTTCTGATGAAAAGATGAATGCTACCCCTCGTGACTCTACTGATCTGCTGTTTACCCGTGGTTTTGATAGTGAAGATTTTGGTCCTGTTTCTGAATAATTACCCCTTGCCTCTCATCCAGTGTCAATCCCCATTCGTTCTCAGACTAGCATTCTTGTTGTTATTGCTACTGCTTCTCCCGTGGCTGCTTTCACTTCTTCAACTATCCCTATTGCTACTATTTCTCATGTTGAAGTTGGTACTTCTAGTAGCAATAGTGCGATGAAAAAGGTTACCATAGAAGTCCTCGAAGGTGGTAATCTGTTGAAAAAAATCTGGTCAAGCTGACGTATGGTTGAAACCTTTATTTGGCCCAGTTGAGAAGTCAAAGTTGGGAAGCCACAGTTCCTTGACATGGATGAATGATATTGTTCATTTATCTTTGAAGGTTCAAGTTTTAGACTTTTCCTTTCTTTTACTCGTGGTTATTTATGTTTCTTTGACAATTGCTTTTTTTCTTTTCTTCTATAGATCAAATTGATAGGCACGGAGCTTATGAAGAGAATTGTTCATACTGAGCAGCTAGTCAATGATTATCGTACATAATCGGACAACTGGAAGGAACAATAAGAGGGTTTTCAATTGGAGAAAGAAGTTTTAGCTGAAGAGAAGTGTGCTTTGGAACAACAAGCAATGGCGGCAGAATTGGCAATTGAAAAAAGACTATTCCAGTCAATTTGGCAAACACAAAGAAATCCTTGAGTCTTCATTTGCTGAGAAACTTTATAAAGCTACCGAAGAGATAAGGGGTTTGAAAGAACTCCTTAATCAGAAGGAGACTTATGCCGGGGAGATTGTTCAAACACTCACTCAGGCTCAAGAAGACCTTCGTGTATCTTCTGATAAGGTCTAGTTCTTGGAGAGATCCATCGCCCCTTTGAAGGCTTCTTATGATGCTTCTTTGATTGAGAGAGAAGAGTTAAAAGCTGAAATTGACCAGTGGGAGAGAGATTACGAAGCCCTTAAAGATAAATCGACACTTGATGTAAGTTGGGATTTTTTGAATACCCGCCTCGAGACTTTGATGGAGGCTAGCTAGGAAGGCTTTTATTTGAATGCTGAGATCGCCAAGGCTAAGGAAAAATTGAAAAAACTTAGCAAAGTCAAAGCTTTTCCTCACCTTAGGTCAGTGTTCCCGAGGGTGAGGAACTTATGATACACTCAATTACACCTCAATAAATAGTGTAAGGCGGTCGATGTCAAATATAATAACCCAACTAGGTTGGGGTCGAATCCCACATGGAATATGCATGAAAAGATTACTTGAGTAGTGTGAAACTTGACTTAAATCGTAATTCTATTTTGTTAGCTAAAAAGAGTGTTGTAATTGTGTGTCGTAAATAAGACTATAGTATTGTGAGAGTGTAATTAATTTGATTAAGTAAACCAAGGTTGTGTCCCATTCAATGAAATGTAATGCTATCGGTGTTAATGTGATATATTTCTAATGGAAGGTCCTTTGATATGCAAATGGTTTCTAAGTGACTACTTAATATTTTTCAATAGTTGAATAGTATTTCTCTTTATGATTTATCCAAATATAAAAGAGTTGTAATTAATAATAATCAATTTATGTCAAATAGAATCCACTTATTCCTAAGCGATTCTATTAAACAAGGTTTAAAGCCTTGAGTTTTTGATATTCAATTCTACCAAACCCTAACCCACTTTTCCAAGTAAATAAAGAGTAAAATGGAATTAGTTAATATTTTCAACCACCAACAATAAATGAAGCATGAGAAATGAACAAATATCAACCAACCATTATATATATATATTCAATGGTAAACACCCATTAATATTACACCCATTTAGGGTCCACAACTTTAGTATTTAAAACTAGCTACTCATACTAAAATACAAAGATAAAATAACAATTAAACTCATAAGGCTTACAAAAGTACAAATTCTCTCTTCAAAAGCTTCCAAAATAATGGAGTATTCAATGCCTTCAATGTAACCTCTTTTCAGACAAGATGACCCACAAAAACCCTAGTAAATCTATTTATAATGTACTAAAAGCCGGGGTCAAGATTGGACAAAAATGCCCTTGCAGAACCCTTCTGCGACCGCATAATGATCACAGACCATGTATGCGGTCCGCATAATTGACACTTGCATCGCAAAACTTCAGATCTTCAAGCCCATATTTCCACCACATTCCATTATGTGATCCGCATATCAGTTATGCGACTGCATTTTCCATCGCAGAAGCACTATGCAGATTCTTCAATTGCAATTGTGCGGTCATTATGCGGTCCGCAGAAGTGTTATGCGACCACATAATGGACCGCATATCCTTCCCTTCAGTTGGCCAGAAGTCTGCTTCAGTTTGCGGTGATTATGTGGTCCGCATATTACTTCTGCGGTCGCATACTTGCAACATTCCTTCCCTTTTGTGACTTTTTGACTTTTTTTTCATGTTTTTGGGTCTTCAAGTCTCATGCACTACAAAACACCAAAACTTCATAAGAATTAACTAAAAATGCATTGAAAGATGAGCTAAAGTCTATGTAATTGGTATCAAAAGTGCCGAAATTCTACGGAAGTTTGCGGTGATCAATGCCCCCAACTTAAACTCTTGCTTGTCCTCAAGCAACTAAAACAAAATTATCCTATCCTATACTACTTCTATTTCCGACATGTCACAAAACAGTAGTGACTGTAGATGGTTTTGACTGTCAGCTAACAAGCATGTAACTTATTTTATTTACCCTTCATGGAAGACAACTATCATTTAAAAATTCGATCAATCAACTTGTGAACTTCGAGCCTCAACCAAAATGAAAAAATTATACTCGAAGCTAAGTGTGCACTTGTATTCTACTTCAAGTACCTAACTTCTCTAATCTTGCAATTCATGCGCGCTCACAACAAAGAAAATCCCCAACTCACAGATGTGTATAAGGGATGCAATCAAAACACTCTTGCACTCGGAACGAAAGCTACATGCTACAAGTATCAGCCCATATGCTTGCCCTTATTTTAACTTGCTGCTATCTTAGGAATGATTGGCTGTAGATCACCAAGGACTTCTCACGGGTTGTAATGTAGGCTTCGGGACGGGTTGGGTGGATATTTGGGAATGTAGTGGATATACCCTCCTTGAACTCTACATACACTTTGCTTCTTTACTACATAGCACTTATTGACCTCGAGTTACCGATATAGAACCACCTCAAAGTATTTCCTCAGTTTCTACAAGACTCCACTCTTTTCTCTTCTCTTTTTTTAATATGCTTTTCTTTTCGGGGCTTGAGTTTCTTCAAATATACAATTTTGAGGTTATTTTTTTTTCCTACTACACACAGTATTCAACCTTACCAATTTTCACCCCCACTTAGGCTTTTAGCCTCATTCTTACTCGCTCAAGGAGGGATGAGTTCAAAAGAAGTAATTATTTCACAACGGGGTAAAGGTTTGTAATGTGGTAGTTGAATAAAAAGGTTAAAGGCTCAACGGGGGTAACTAGGGTAATTTATGTACTAGGGAGGTCAATTTGGTCAAAATTAGCTATTAGTCACAAAGATAGCCTAAGATCATTTCACACCCAATCATTAACCTGAGATTTGCACTAAGAAACCAACCGGGCAAGTTCTAGACATCACAAGTTAAGCATGTGCATTATTTATACAAATCCTCACTCACTCACGACGCATGAACTATTCGACTCAACATAGTTTCAGCCCTCAAGTGAATGCAAGGAAACTCAAAGCTTTTATCACATGATATGTATGATTCTGAGTAAGCATAAAGTCAAAGAGCGAGCCTCAAGTTCACAAGTTCTTTTTTAGATATATACAAAAGAAGGAAGGGTACAATTTATTCACAAAAAATTCATTACATGATTGAAACTAGACAATCAACACCAAACAAGTCAAAACATTCCATGCTACTGCCGTGGTTCTACTATTACACCCTTGTAAAAGAACCCGGCGAAGAAAAACCAAGGGGAATTCATTGCTATCTACCAATCTATACTATTAAAGAAAAGAGTTCATGTACAA
The DNA here is from genome assembly GCA_005239505.1 of Nicotiana paniculata. Classification (NCBI taxonomy): domain Eukaryota; kingdom Viridiplantae; phylum Streptophyta; class Magnoliopsida; order Solanales; family Solanaceae; genus Nicotiana; species Nicotiana paniculata. The sequence continues at coordinate 8,304 of ML345504.1, forward strand.
TTTTCTTTTCACACAAAATATGACTACCCCACCCCCAACTTAAAAGCATGCTTTGTCCCCAATGCATAGAGGCTATAAAAGTAAAGTTTTAGGGGCTTCCTGGGACGCACTAGGTGCTCGGAGGGGCTGGAGCATCCGGGGCAGCTGTGGGGTCAACTTCTGGCACTATGACAGCAACAGGCAGAGCCTCATACTGTGTGGTGGTCTCTGAGGCTGGAGCAGGAAGCTCCACCTACTGTGAGGCTGGGCCTGGGAGCTTCTAGCCTCTCCTAGTGATGACAATGTGGTCGATGGATATGCCTTGGCGACCATGTCAGCAAGATAATGTGCAGTTGATGTCTGCACGTCTGCTTCCTCTTCGTCCTGTGCATCTATAGAAGTAGCCACTTGCTTAACCTTGTTGTCCCGTCGACCCTCAGTCTCTTCGACCAATACGTCCTCATCGGTTTCCTAATCTTCAGTAGCTCCCTTATCAGACTCCTCTTCTGAATCTACGGATCCCTCATCTGAAGAGGTGTCAATGTGTACAATAGAAGCTGGGGCTTTGAAGTCTCAGCACCCTGTGCCTCTGGGGCTGTCATAATGGTTGTGAAGTCCAACTCCAAGCAAGAAATGAAGGTGCCCGTACCCAGCTCGCCTCCCTCCGGGAGAAGGGAGGTCAAGTCAAACTCCAAGTTCTGCATCTTGTGCAACTCTGATTTCAGCTCATCGACATCTTTCCTGAGCCGAGGCATATCTCCAACTTTGCCTCGCTCGACCCTCTCAAGTCGCACTTCAAAGTGCTTTAGGCGATCTTCATAAGATTGATGTTGTTGTTGAAGAACTCTCACTGAGGCTTGGATGGGGTATAATGCTTGCCGGATAAGATTCGGGAGTTCCTTTGTCAGCCGATCTACTTTAGCATTGGCGTGTTGGGCTAGTAGACCCATCTTTAAGAGAGTTGGTAAGGCAGTAGGTGGCTGTGCAGTGGTTGGCTTAGGAGTGGAAGGGGTTGTAGCTGGGGTAGGAAGAGTGTCAAACAGTGAGGGGGCAACAGGTGTTGCTGAGTCTGATAGATGAGGGAGGGAGGTCTCTGGTTGGTTGTTTGTCTCCTTGTCTACTGCATCACTTATCCAAGTGATATCAATGTCTTGAATAGATTTTTCAATGAGATCATGTTTTAGGATATGAGGCACTCCCACAGCCGTACATAGGGTAGTGATCAAACACGGTAAGGGAAGTGGTGTTCGTTTTTGGTTTGCTCTGATCCCCAGTTACCTGAATATAATATGTCCCACATAAACCTTTATGCCCGTCATGATGCATGCAATGAGGACTGCCTTTTTAATGTTTATGTCAGTTTCATTCCTAGTCGGCATCGGACGGTAGCAGACAAAGCTGAGCCAATATCGACCCTCCTGGGTGAAATCCCGCTTGTAAATCTTGTGGCGTGGGTCAATCCAGGAGGGGGTCCCATTCTATGACATAAGCAATCCAGGAACGCTCGTGGCCTTATTGGCGAGTTTAGCATCAGCCGTTCCTGACGACCAATCCTTAAAGTATAGGTCATTAATGGTATCGGCGTCACAGAGTACTTGGACCTCTCGAACTTGGACGGATTGTAAAAATACCTTGTTCCTCTTTTGCTAAGCATTCATTGAGGCCGCATAAGAATCATAGAACTCCCTCACAAGTGTCTCATTATTCTCATCTGGGACTTCAGTGAAGAACTCCCATTGTCTCTTCTTAATGTTCTCGATCACGTGAGGGTAGTGCTCTTTCAGACCGTTTAAACTCAACTGCTTCTCCTCAAGAATCTTTCTCTTTGCTATCCCTTATTTGTATAGGTTCCATAAGCCTGTGACCCCAAATTTTAGATCTTCCCCACTCTTCCATCGTGATTTAGCATGTAGATCAACAGATGGCATGAGGTCAATTTGTGCCTCCTCTTCTTCAGAGTGGGAGGAATGCTCAAAAGTGTTACGGGTTGTTTCAGGCTGTGGACGTTTGGACTGTTGTGCTTGTTAGCTCATAAGAGCAACTCGTTTCTTTTCGCGAGCGGGCAGTGATCGCGTTGCAATAGACTTCTTTGGTTCCATACCTGTCAGTGAAACAGTGTGTGAGCGGTTGATATAACATAGGAATCACATTGAGATAAAATGAAGGAAACAAACAACTTATGCGATCGCATAATGACTTTGCGGACCGCAAACCCATCGCAGAATTAGACACCCAGGAGACAAACCATTATGTTATCGTGAAAACAACCTCAAAGTGTGTTATGCGACCGCAAAATGGTTGCATTCATGCTCATAAGAAGAGCAACTATTCTTACCCTGTTTACGGTAGCTTTGCGGTCCACAAAACAAGTTTGCGACCGCATACTCCATCGCAAAATCACGTTTTACCAGGCCACCTAGTGTTCCAATTTGTGACGACTTTTGGACCGCAAACCAATTATGTGAACCGCAAAGATCGTCTTCCTCGATCAAATATCGTCAAACCCCTCACTTACAGAACTCTTATCACTCGAATGTAAAAATTGTCCCACCTAGATCCCCATTGCTAAGCTTTGAGAGGAAGGGGAAATAAAGAGAATCAAGCAAATGCCATTGTTCAACATAATTACGATAAAGAAGGATGAGAATCACATACTGTCACGACCCATTTTGCCCTCCGAAAGGTATCGTGACGACACCTAGTCTTTACGAATAGGTAAGCCTAAAATTTTCGGAAAATGATAGAATCAATAAAATAAGACAGAAAAGAACTCAAGTAGATATAACATAGCTGCTCAACATATACACTTTCACTTCCCAAAACCCGGAATGTCACTATAGTCACAAGCTCTGTACTAAATGTAGCTCTATACAATGAAACAGTGGAAAAATACATAAGCCTTCTATGCCTATACTAGAGTAGAAGGGGACTCGTCGGATTCTGCGGACGGGGCAGAATTACCTCGTGGTCTCCTGGCAGCTGCTAGAACGACTCCGAGCCACGATACTGGGTGTTGGTACCTGGATCTGCACATGGCGAAAACATGCACAGGAAAGGGCGTGAGTACTCCACATTCGGTACTCCGTAAGTGCCAAGCCTAAGCCCAGTCAAGTAGTGACGAAGTCAGGTTGAGGCCCTACTGAGTTTTTAAAACAAGTCAATATACAATTTAAAACAGTGAAATATAGATAAGTAATGATAAACAGGATTAATGGAAACTGGAAGAATTAATAACAGAAAGAGAGCCCTCGGCTCAGCACAGCATATATCTCAACAGTAAATGTGCAATGCAGTACACGGGAAAAGCTCCCAGATCTCAGTCCGTAGTCCCAATTTAAATATGCTATGCAGTACAGGGGGAAAGCTCTCGGATCTCTGTCCGTATTCCCAATTTAAATATGCATTGCAGTACAGGGGAAAAGCTCCCGAATCTCGGTCCGTAGTCCCAATTTAAATATGAAATGCAGTACAGGGGGAAAGCTCTCGGATCTCGGTCCGTAGTCCCATTTTAAATATGCAAAGCAGAAGTATGTTGGATACGGTTTAACTAAACAGTCCAGGAAAGCAACATGCAAGAATAGACTAAAGCTACCTAAGCATGGTGCAACTAGTATCAAATAAGAGGAAATCAAGTAAGGACAGGTAGGCATGCTTACTCTTAAGCTAACTACCCAGTTAAGACACGAAACAGTAATATAGGGATTAAAATGAGTGATTTCATGGAAGTAAAAATAGGATTTTAGCAACAATGACACGTGTACGCCCTCGTCACCTCACGTACACGGCGTCCACGTAACAAAATCAGTATAAAAATACCTAAGGGGAAGTCCCCAACACAGAATTAGGCAAGCCACTTACCTTGACTGCGCTAATCAACTCAATAACACGCTTTTGCCACGAGTATCTGACTCCGGGTGGCCCAAATCTATTCAAATTGATTGCATGGTGTAAATATCACTTCAAGGTAACAAAATAGCTAATTATTTTTAAGCTAATACGCGAAATTAGGAAATTCGCCCAAAAAGTCTCCCGGGCCCACGTCGCGGAATCGGGTAAAATTTATATTTCCCGAACACCCATTCGCTCATGAACCCACTCGAACAAGAATCAACAAAATCCGACGTCTAAATACCCCTAAATCCTCATATTTCTACTTGGGGAAATTTCATCCCAATTTGATATTTTTTCATCCAATTTCATTGATTAGATTGAGGAAATTGATAGAGATTATTGATATACAAATGGATTAAGGTTAGAAAACGTTACCTATGATTCTCCTCTTCAAATCCCACTGAAAATCGCCAAGTTCCGAGCTCACAATCGATTTTGGAATTATGAATTTAAAACCCTCGGATTTTAGGTATACCAGCCCAGATGTTTCGCACCTGCGACACTGGGATCGCACCTGCGGAAGCATAATCGCAGGTGCGGAAACTCATTAAACGACCTGGGGTCGCACCTACGGATACACTTTCGCGCCTGCTCAGGCCAGCCTAAGCTACTTCCGCACCTATGTGTCCGCACCTGCGGAAATACCATCGCAGGTGCGAGACACCAGAACCGAAATGGTTTAGCTGCTCTCAAAGTCCCAAACTCACCCGTTGGGCATCTGAAACAACCCCGAGGCCCCTGGGACCTCAACCAAACCTACCAACTGACCCTAATACCTTGTACAAACTTGGTCGAGCCTTAAAAACACATCTTATAACATTAATATCATCAATTATGTATAGATTCAAGCCTAAGAACTTATGAAATTTCTAGAATGCACATCTGATGCCGAAACACGTCAAAACTCATCCGAATGACCTCAAATTTTGCACACAGGTCACAGATGACATTACGGACCTGCTGTCACTTTCGGAATTCCATTCCGAGTATGATATAAAAATTTCACCTATCGGCCGATATTGCCGAAATTCTAACTTTCGCCAATTCAATCCTAAATCCACAACCGACCTCGAAAACACATACCGAACACGCTCCTAACCCCGAATCACCCAACGCAGCTAACGGAGTCGATGAAATTCCATTCCGGATCCGTGTTCACACAGCTCTAGCTACGACCAGATTTCTAAAGCTAAATTCCACATTTATGGACTATGTGTCCAAAATCACCCCGGATTTCATCACTCAATGCTCCGACAAGTTCCAATAACATAAATAGACATGGTAGAAGCGGTTAATAGGGGGTCGGGGCGCTAATTCCTAAAATGACCGATCGGGTTGTTACATCCTCCCCCTCTTAAGAAAATCGTTCATCCTCGAACGAGCATAGAAACATACCTGAAGCTGTGAAAAGATAAGGGTACTGACTCTGCATATCCTGCTCGGTCTCCCAAGTCACCTCCTCGACTAGCTGACCCCTCCACTGAACCTTTACTGACGCAATATCCTTTGACCTGAGCTTCTTGACCTGCCTATCCAATATACCTACTGGCTACTCAACATATGACAGATCCTTGTCCAAATGGACTAAACTGGAATCCAAAACATGAGTCGAGTCACCGTGATACTTTCGGAGCATGGAGACGTGGAACACCGGATGAACCCCTGCTAGGCTGGGGGGAAGGGCTAGCTCATAAGCAACCTCCCCAACACGCCGCAACACCTCAAAAGGGCCAATAAATCTCGGACTCAACTTCCCTTTCTTCCCGAACCTCATGACGCCCTTCATAGGCGATACCCAAAGCAAAACCCGATCACCAGCCATAAATGCCAAGTCACGAACCTTCCGGTCCGCATAGCTCTTCTGCCTGGACTGAGCTGTGCGAAGTCTCTCCTGAATCACCTTCACCTTGTCCAGGGCATCCTGAACCAAGTCTGTACCCAACAATCGGGCCTCGCCCGGCTCAAACCATCCCACGGGAGACCTGCACCGCCTACCATACAAGCCTCATACGACGCCATCTGAATGTTGGACTGGTAGCTGTTGTTATAAGCAAACTCTGGAAGAGGAAAGTATCGATCCCAAGACCCTCCAAAATCTATCACACAGGTATGAAGCATATCCTCGAGAATGTGAATCGTGCGCTCGGATTGCCCGTCTGTCTGAGGGTGAAAAGTTGTACTCAACTCTACCCTGGTGCCTAACTCCTGTTGAACTCTCCAGAACCGTGAAGTGAACCGTGTACCTCTGTCTGAAATGATAGATATTGGAATACCACGAACTATGGGCCTCCTCAAGAATCAACTCCCGAAGCCCATCCATGTTGGGCATACAAATACGGCCCTGCATCATCATCACCCCGTCATCTCCTATAGTCACATCCCTGAAATCACCCCACCAGACTCTATCCTGAAGAACCAAAAGGTGGGGATCATCATATTGGCGCTCTCTGATACGGTCATGAAAGGAAGATCAAGCAACCACACAAGCTAATACCCGGCACGGCTCAGAAAGATCCAATCTCATGAACTGACTGGCTAAGGACTAAACATCTAAGGCTAGAGGCCTCTCAGTTGCATGAAGGTATGCCAAACTCCCCAAAATCTCCGCCCGGCGATCAAGGCGCCGCCCATCATATTGGCCTTCCCCGGGTGGTATAATATAGTGATGTCATAGTCGTTTAGCAACTCCAATCACCTACGCTGGCGCAAATTTAGATCCTTCTGCCTGAATATGTGCTGCAAACTCCGGTGATCCGTGACTATCTTACAGGGAACATCATATAAATAATGACGCCATATCTTCAGGGAGTGAACAATCACTGCCAACTCGAGATCATGAACATGGTAGTTTTTCTCATGAACCTTCAATTGTCTGGACGCGTAGGCAATCACCCTACCGTCCTGCATCAACACCGCTCCCAAGCCAATCCTCGAAGAATCACAATAAATTGTATAGGATCCGGAACTGGTAGGCAAAACCAACACAAGAGTTGTAGTCAGGGTTGTCTTGAGCTTCTGAAAGCCCTCCTCACACTCCTTAGTCCATATAAAAGATGCACCCTTCTGGGTCAGTCTGGTCATAAGCGCTGAAATGGATGAAAATCCCTCCACAAAACGGCGATAATACCCAGCCAAACCGAGGAAACTGCGGATCTCAGTCGCTGAGGATGGTTTGGGCCAACTCTGTACCGCCTCCACCTTCTTCGGATCTACCTTGATCCCATCCAAAGACACCACGTGGCCTAGGAATGCCAAAGAATAAAGCCAAAATTCACACTTAGAAAACTTGGCATACAACTTCTTCTCCCTCACTGTCTGAAGCACGGTCCTCAAGTGCTGCTCATGGTCCTCCTAGGACCGAGAATATACCAGAATGTCATCAATGAACACAATGACGAAAGTATCAAGATAAGGCCGAAATATGTTGTGCATCAGGTGCATGAAGGCTGTTGAGGCATTAGTCAGCCCAAATGACATAACAAGGAACTTATAGTGGCCCTATATGGTCCTGAAGGCAGTCTTCGGGATATCTGGCTCCCGAATCTTCAACTGATGATAACCTGAATGCAGATCAATTTTGGAGAACACCCTAGCACCCCGTAACAGGTCAAATAGATCATCAATGCGAGGTACTGGGTACCTGTTCTTCACTGTTACCTTATTCAGTTGCCGGTAGTCAATACACATACGCATCGAGCCATCCTTTTTCTTCACAAATAATACCGGAGCGCCCCAAGGTGATACACTGTGCCTGATGAATCCCTTTTCAAGAAACTCATGTAACTGCTCCTTCAACTCAGGAGGAGCCATGCGATAAGGAGGAATGGAAATGGGCAATCAATGTCTATATCGGGTGGCATATCCGGAAGATCAGCTGCAAATACATCAGAATAGTCCCTGACAACTGGAACCGACTCAACTGCAAGGGTCTCAGCACTAACATCTCTCACATAAGCCAAATATGCATCACACCCCTTTTAAAACATCCGCTGATCCTTAAGAAAAGAAATGACTCGGCGGGGAGTATACTCTAAGGAACCTCTCCACTCTAACCTCGGAAATCCTGGCATAGCCAACGTCATGGTCTTGGCGTGACAATCAAGAATAGAATAATAGGGAGACAGCCAGTCCATACCCAATATAACATCAAAATCTACCATACTGAGTAGTAGTAAATCAGCTCTGTTTTCAAAACCACTGATAGCAATCAAACATGACTGATATACGCGGTCCACAACAAGAGAATCTCCCACCTGAGTAGAAACATAAACAGGGGAACTCAAAGAATCCCGGGATATCCCCAGATGTGAAGCAAAATAGGAAGACACATATGAATATATAGAGTCTGGGTAAAATAATATCGATGCATCCCTATGACAAACAGGAACAATACCTGTAATGAATGAATCTAAAGCAATGGCCTTGGACCGGGCCGGAAGAGCATAGTACCTGGCCTGGCATCTCCCTCTAGGGCAAACTCGGCCTCCCCGACCTCCACCTCGAGCTACCTGAGGTGGTGGGGTAGCAGTTGGGGCTGGAAGAACAGCTGGAGGACCTGGTGGAAGACGTGGGGCCTGATAAGTCTGAGGGGGTGCACCCTGATAAGTCTGAGGTGGTGCACCCTGATAAGTCTGAGGTGGTGCGCCCCTCCTCGCTCTGGGGAAATCATTTATCATATGATGAGGGTCACCACACTCAAACAAACCCCTCGGAGGACGTGGAGGCCGCTGTTGACTCTGAACTAGCCTGCTGGACTGGCTAGTGATAGCACCTCGAGCAGGAGGCACCTGAGATACTGGTGGTGCATAATAAGGCTCCTGAGTTCTAGGAGGAGCTGGAATACAACTGGCTGCTGGGAGAGCTGAATGAACAGGGCGACTCACAAAACACCTACCATAGCGTGCTACTGGTGCATGGGCTCCTAAAAAATTATCAGTCTCTCGAGACCTCATGGCCTTTGTCTCCTCCCTGTACCGGGCTAACATAGTCTCAATCCTTCGGGCAATACTCACAGCCTGCTGGTAAGTAATATAGGTCTCCAACTCTCTGGCCATGCTGGTCCAAATGCTGGGGTGGAGTCCCTCAATAAAGCGTCAAACCCTCTCTCTAACAGTGACAACCAAAATGGTGCATGGCGAGCCAAATCGCTGAAACGGACTGCATACTCTGACACAGTCATGGCACCCTGGCGTAGCTGCTCAAACTCCGCACGCCAAGCATCCCTGCAGCTCTGAGGAACAAACTCAAGTAAGAACATCTCAGAAAACTGAGCCCAAGTAAGGGAAGCTGCCTCGTCCGGGCTACTAAGCTCAAAAGCACGCCACCACTGATAAGCGGCTCCCGTCTGCTGGAAAGCAGTGAAAGAAACCCCACTCGTCTCCACAATACCCATAGTGCGGAGAATGAGATGACACCCCTCAAGAAAACCCAGGGCATCATCCGAAGCTAGTCCGCTGAACTCAGGTGGGTGGTACTTCGTGTACCTCTAAAGTCGGAGTTGCTCTGCCTCAAGAACAACTATCCTAGTCTCATGCTGGGCTGGAGTTTCTGGGGGCATAAGAATATATTCTGGAACCTTCCCAATATGAACCCTCTACTCAGGAGTACGGGCTGCGGGAGTCTGTGTCCCTCCCCCGGCCTGGGATGTACCTGGAGCTATCGGGAGTAGATCCGCCTGAGACAGAGTACTGAAGGGACTCAAGAACTAAGCCAATGTCTCCTGGAGGTCTGGAGTAACAGTAGGGACCTCATGTGCCCCTCCAACTGTAGCTGTTGGGGGATCCTATAACTCTCCTCTAGCCGGTGCTCGGGCTGCACCGCGTGCTCGTCCTCGGCCCCTGCCTCTGGTTGCTCTGACTGGGGGCTCGGGTGCTTGGTCATCAGTACATCTAGTACGGGTACAAACCATATACAAGCAAGAATAGAATAGATTTTAAGAATTTGATGACAGTAACTAGCACGATAAAGAATTCCAAAGAATTTGATTGTTCTTAACAGTTACATAGCCTCTCAAAGATAGACACGGACGTCTCCGCTCCGATCCACTAGACTCTAATAAACCGGCTTGTGACTTGTGACTCCTATAAACCTAGACGCTCTAATACCAACTTGTCACAACCCATTTTGCCCTCCGAAAGGTATCGCGACGGCACCTAGTCTTTACGACTAGGTAAGCCTAAAATTTTCGGAAAATGATAGAATCAATAAAATAAGACAGAAAAGAACTCAAGTAGATATACCATAGCTTCTCAGCATATATACTTTCACTTCCCAAAACCCGGAATGTCACTATAGTCACAAGCTCTGTACTAAATGTAGCTCTATACAATGAAACAGTGGAAAAATACATAAGCCTTCTATGCCTATACTAGAGTAGAAGGGGACTCGTGGGATTCTGCGGACATGGCAGAATTACCTCGCGGTCTCCTGACAGCTTCTAGAACGACTCCTAGCCACGATACTGGGTGCTGGTACCTGGATCTGCACATGGGGAAAACATGCGCGGGAAAGGGCGTGAGTACTCCACATTCGGTACTCCGTAAGTGCCAAGCCTAACCCCAATCAAGCAGTGAGGAGGTCAGGTTGAGGCCCTACTGAGTTTTTAAAACAAGTCAATATACAATTTTTAAAACAGTGAAATATAGATAAGCAATGATAAACAGGATTAATGGAAACTGGAAGAATTAATAACAGAAAGAGAGCCCTCGGCTCAGCACAACATATATCTCAACAGTAAATGTGCAATGCAGTACACGGGGAAAGTTCTCGGATCTCAGTCCGTAGTGCCAATTTAAATATTCTATGCAGTACAGGGGAAAGCTCCTGGATCTATGTCCCTAGTCCCAATTTAAATATGCATTTGAGTACGGGGGGAAAGCTCCCGGATCTCAGTTCGTAGTACCAATTTAAATATGAAATGAAGTACAGGGGGAAAGCTCCCGGATCTCGGTCCGTAGTCCCAATTTAAATATGCAAAGCAGAAGTATGTCGGATACGGTTTAATTAAATAGTCCAGGAAAGCAACAGGCAAGAATAGAGTAAAGCTACCTAAGCATGGTGCAACTAGTAGCAAATAAGAGGAAACAAGTAAGGACAGGTAGGCATGCTTACTCTTAAGCTAACTACTCAGTTAAGACAGGAAACAGTAATATAGGGATGAAAATGAGTGATTTCATGGAAGTAAAATAGGATTTTAGCAAAAATGACCTGTGTACGCCCTCTTCACCTCACGTACACGGCGTCCACGTAACAAAATCAGTATAAAAATACCTAAGGTGAAGTCCCCAACACAGAATTAGGCAAGCCACTTACCTTGACTGCGCTAATCAACTCAATACCACGCTCTTGCCATGAGTATCTGACTCCGGGTGGCCCAAATCTATTCAAATCGATTGCATNAATATATTCAAATCGATTGCGTGGTGTAAATAACACTTCAAGGGAACAAAATAGCTAATTATTTTTAAGCTAATACGTGAAATTAGGAAATTCGCCCAAAAAGTCCCCCGGGCCCACGTCTCGGAATCGGGTAAAATTTATATTTCCCGAACACTCATTCGCTCATGAACCCACTTGAACAAGAATCAACAAAATTCGACGTCTAAATCTCCCTAAATCCTCATATTTCTACTTGGGTAAATTTCATCCCAATTTCATGGTTTTTCATCCAATTTCATTGATTAGATTGAGGAAATTGATAGAGATTATTGATATACAAATGGATTAAGGTTAGAAAATGTTACCTATTATTCTCCTCTTCAAATCCCACTGAAAATCGCCAAGTTCCGTGCTCACAATCGATTTTGGAATTATGAATTTAAAACCCTCGGATTTTAGGTATACCAGCCCAGATGTTTCGCACCTGCGACACTGGGATCGCACCTGCGGAAACACAATCGCAGGTGCGGAAACTCATTAAATGGCCTGGGGTCGCACCTGCGGTAGCTGGGTACCAGATGCAGCTCAGCACATACAGATACACTTCCACGCCTGTGAGTCGGGCCAGCCTAAGCTACGTCCGCACCTGCGTGTATCCCCTTCGCACCTGCGTGTCCGCACCTGCGAAAAGACCATCGCAGGTGTGAGACACCAGAACCAGAATGGTTCAGTTGCTCTCAAAGTCCCAAACTCACCCGTTGGGCATCCGAAACAACTTCGAGGCCCCCGGGACCTCAACCAAACCTACCAACTGACCCTAATACCTTGTTCAAACTTTGTCGAGCCTTAAAAACACATCTCATAACATCAAAACCATCAATTATGCGAAGATTCAAGCCTAAGAACTTATGAAATTTCTAGAATCCACATCCGATGCCAAAACACATCAAAACTCATCTGAATGACCTCAAATTTTTCACACAGGTCACCAATGACATTACGGGCCTGCTCGCTTTCGAAATTCCATTTCGAGTCCGATATCAAAATTTCACCTATCGGCCAAAATCGCCGAAATTCTAACTTTTGCCAATTCAAGCCTAAATCCACAACCGACCTCGAAAACACATCCTGAACATGCTCCTAACCCCGAAATCACCCAACGGAGTCAACGGAATTCCATTCCGGATTCGTCTTCATACAGCTCTAGCTATGACCAGATTTCTAAAGCTAAATTCTACACTTATGGACTATGTGTCCAAAATCAACCCGGATTTCATCACTCAACGCTCCGACAAGTTCCAATAACATAAATAGACATGGGAGAAATGGTTAATAGGGGATCAGGGTGCTAATTCTTAAAACGATCGACCGGGTCGTTACATCTACCAGATGTCTGAGCAAGATAACAATTGATTATGAGATGGGAATGAGGTGAATCTTTCTGCAATGTTGATCTTTGTTATGTGATTTCATGTGTGAATCTAATGTTCTTGGATTTTTCTTTTTTTTCTCCTTGTTTTTGTATTTTTGATTTTATGTGTGTTGTACAGTAATCGTGTGTGAGTGATACTGAAGGTATGCGAAAGGTTTAGGGTCTTATACCTGAGCATTTTGCGGTGGGCAAGTTGACCATATAACACATTATGCGGTCACATAAGTGTTATGTGATGGATATAGGACCGGGTTGCTCACCTTCATTTTGTGACGCATTCTGCGGTCGCATAGTTGTTATGCAGGTCGCAGAATTTGAAACCTTGCCGCATTTTTGCGGACCCAAATTTCCAATTTCTCGGACTGTGTCTGCGACCACTATTCAGTTCACAAAGCCATTATGCGACCGCATAGTTGTCGCAAACCCTCGATTCTTGTTTTCTTCACTTTCCTCAGTTCTTGCACCCTATTTCATGGTATTTTGGGCTTCCTGCATTCTCATACACACGTCAACCGTCAACACTAACAACTAAACCTTCAGAAATGAAAAACTAACAAAAGAGTGTTACCACATATGGGTTGCCTCCCAAGAAGAGCTTGATTTAATGTCGCGACACGACGATGTTGGTCCCGTTTGGGCTACTCAGTGGTGGGGCTTGGTGTCGGACTATCCTTGAGATCAAATTGTTCTACCAAGTGCTTTTCTCTTATTGTGCCGAGGTAATGCTTAACCCCTTGGCCATTTACTTTGAAAGTTCGAGTCCCGTCCTCCGACTGTAATTCAATAGCACCATAAGGAGACACATTCACAACTTTGAACATACCAGACCATTTGGATTTGAGTTTTCCGGGAAATAACTTGAGTCTTGAGTTGAAGAGTAAGACCAAGTCACCGAATTTGAATTCTCTCTTCAAGATCTTTTTATCATGAACAAACCTCATTCGCTCCTCATACATGGCTGCACTCTCATAGGCATGGAGATAGAATTCTTCCATCTCATTGAGTTGTGTCATTCTTAGGTTAGCAGCTTTGACCCAGTCAAGATTCAAATTTTTCAAAGCCCACATGGCTTTGTGTTCAATCTCCACTAGCAAGTGGCATGCCTTACCGAAAACCAACCGGCACGGTGAGGTGACAATGGGAGTCTTAAATGCTGTGTGATATGCCCACAACGTGTCATCTAGATTCCTTGACCAGTCAGTCCTGTTTGCATTGACAGTTTTTGCTAGGATGTTTTTAGTCTCCCTGTTGGAAACTTCAACCTGACCACTCGATTGAGGATGATAAGGTGTGGCCACCTTGTGCTTTACGCCATACTTTTCGAGCAGCCCGGTGAAATCTTTGTTGCAAAAATGAGAACCCCCCATCACTAAGGATGGCCCTGGGAGTACCAAACCGCATGAATATGTTCTTCTTCAAGAATGCGGTCACACTGCTTGCCTCATTGTTGGGCAAAGAGATTGCCTCGACCCATTTGGATACATATTCCACCGCCACCAAGATATATGCCATGCCATAAGAGCTCACGAATGGACCCGTGAAGTTGATCCCCCACACATCAAAGATCTCGACCTCCATTACGAAATTCATAGGCATCTCATGCCTTTTAGAAATTGACCGTTGTCTTTTACCTTGATACATGCCTTAACCATTTGATTTGCATCATGGTAGATCGATGGCCAATAGTCGCCACATTCAAGCACTTTTGCCGCCGTCTAGTTTCCTCCATTATTTCCCCCAACCGGGGAGTCATTGCATGCCTTGAGAATTGGCATTACCTCATCTTCCGGAACACAGCGCCGAATGATGTTGTCGGCACAAACACAAAACAAAAAGGGCTCTTCCCAATAGTATTGCACACTCCCAAAAGAACTTTTTCTTTTGATAAGCCTCCAACCCATTGGGAACAAGGTCACTAACCAAAAATTTAGCAATGTCGGCATACCAAGGAGCGAATGTGCTAGACAAAGCTAATATGTGCTCATCTGGAAAGGCATCATTTATTTCAAGGTTCTCTTTTGGCCTCCCTGCCTCTTCAATCCTAGATAGGTGATCCGCAACTTGATTTTTCGTCCCTTTCCGATCCGTGACTTCAAAGTCAAACTCTTGAACAAAAGAACCCAATGAATCAATCTTGGTTTGGCATCCTTCTTCGCCATAAGATAGCGAAGAGCAGCATGATCGGGGTAAACTATCACTTTGGACCCCCAACATATAGGCCCAAAATTTTTCAAAAGCATAGCCAATGGCAAGAAGTTCTTGCTCAGTCACAGTATAATTCATTTTAGCGCCATTGAGTGTCTTGCTTGCATAGTAGACAGGGTGAAGGATTTTGTTATGTCGTTGACCAAGCACCGTCCCAATAGCTACACCACTGGCGTCACACATGAGTTCAAATGGAATGGACCAATCAGGGTGTGACAATAATAGGTGCCGCGGTGAGATTTTCTTTCAATTCCTCAAAATCTTTGAGGCATTTCTCATCAAATATAAACTTTGCATCTTTTTCAAGGAGCTTGCACATGGGATTTGCAATTTTTGAGAAGTCCTTGATAAAGCGCCTATAGAAACCGACGTGCCCCAAAAAGCTCCGAACATCTTTTACTGAAGTGGGTGGAGGAAGCTTGGATATTATTTCAATATTTTCTCGGTCAACCTCTATGCCTTGTTTGTAAACTTTTGGCCCAAAACAATGCCCTCGTCCACCATGAAGTGGCACTTCTCCCAGTTTAGCACAAGGTTTGTTTCTTCACATCTTTTGAGAACTTGTCTAAGGTTGTCAAGACAATGTTCAAATGAATCACCCACTACAGAGAAGTCATCCATAAACACCTCTAGGAAATCTTCCACCATTTCCGAGAAGATGGATATCATGCACCGTTGAAAGGTAGTCGGAGCTTGCATATCCCAAATGGCATACGTCTAAAGGCAAAAGTCCCATATGGGCATGTGAATGTTGTCTTCTCTTGATCTTCCAAGGCGATACTGATTTTTTTATAGCCGGAATATCCATCTAAGAAGCAATAGAATGACCTTCCCGCCAGCCGATCAAGCATTTGATAAATAAAAGGCATAGCGAAATGGTCTTTGCAAGTAGCACTGTTGAGCTTCCGGTAATCCATGCAAACTCTCCATTTGGTCATATTTCTTGTTTGGATGAGCTCATTTTTCTTGTTTTTGATCACGGTCATGCATCCTTTCTTCGGCACACATTGCACCGGACACACCCAAGAACTATCGGCAATGGGGTAGACTACCCCGGCATCTAACCACTTGATGATTTCTTTCTTCACCACCTCTTGCATGTAAGGGTTTAACCTTATTTGATGTTCCACAAATGGCTTGCCGGTGTTCCCTTAGGACATTTAACAAATGATCTACCTGCACATCATTCAACAAAGAAGAAACGATCATTGGTAAAGTATCATTAGAGCCAAGAAATTTATACCTTAAGTGCGGTGGAAGTGGCTTGAGCTCAAGTTGTGGCGGCTCAATAATCGAAGGATTGGCAGGGGGAGTGGCTCTATTCTCTAAATCAAGAGGCAGTTTCTTTGGTGCATAAGTGTAGGACCCACGTCCTTCTAATGCGTTCACCGATTCCATATACCCCTCCATGTCTTCACCATCAAAATTCACCAATATAGCTGTCAAAGCCTCACCAAGGCATTCTTCTTCCATCTTCATCTCAATTGCGTCTTCTACCTCATCAACAACATTAATGATTGAGACGTTTTCATATGCATGTGGCAACTTCATACCCTTACTAGCTTGGAAGAAGACCTCTTTATAATTAACTCGGAACTTGATCTCATTTCGTTCTGAATCCATAAGTGCTCTTCCGATAGCAAGGAATAGCCTCCCCAAGATGATATGGATTTCTTTATCAACATCACAGTCAAGGATCACAAAATCGGCGGGAAAGGAGGAACTTTACCACTTTCACAAGGACATCATCAACAATCCCCACCAGTCTCTTGATTGAACGATCGACCATTTGCAACATCATGTTTGTAGGACACGACATACCTAACCACGCTTGCTTGTAAATAGCAAGATGCATAAAGTTGATGCTATCCCCATTATCACAAAGATCCCTTGCAAAATCTCACAACCCAATAGTGCATGGAATGGTGAAGGCTCCCGGGTCTTCTTTCTTTTGCACGGTAGTTGTTGCAATGATGGAACTAACCTGGTGAGTCACATTCACCACTTCATTCTTGGTGGTTTTCTTCTTGGTGATCAAGTCTTTCAGGTATTTAGCAAAACCCAGCAGTTCTTTAAATGCTTCCACAAATGGAATGTTCACTGATAATTGCTTGAGAATGTCATAGAATTTCTCGAGTTTTCTATCATCAACCCTCCTAGAAAGTCTTTGAGGGAAAGTAGGGTGAGGTCTAGGAATTGGTGCTAGATATTTTGGTGCCTCTTTGACCTTTTCCGTGACTTCTTCACGGTTATCTTCTTGGACTTTCACTTCTCTTGGGAGCTTTTCAACTTCAAAAACAATTGGCACCTCAACTTGTGCCTCAACCTCTTGTTCAAGATCGTCCACTTCAACCATTTGTTCATTTTCTCCTTGAAGTACTTTCCCGCTTCGAGTTATGATTGCCATACAATGAGAAGTCGGGCCACTCCCATTACCTTTTGGGTTTGAAATTGTGTCACTTGGGAGTGCACCATTTTGCTTCGGATTTTTCTCTCTTGATAGATATCTCATTTGCATTTCTAGCTTTTGTATGGATGTGTTGTGTGACCCCACAAATTCGGCCATGTTTTCATTGAAGTGTCATTTCTTTCTTGATTTTTCAATAATCTTTCAAGCATGTTCTCCAGTTTGGACTCACTTGAAGAACTTTCCATCCAATGCGAAGAGTTAGAGTATTGCCCCTTTGGTGGAACATAGGGGTTTGAAATCCGGTTAGAATAGTTGTTGTAGTTGCTACTCCAATTACCTTGACTTGAACCACCTATCATTTCGCCACTGTTGATGGACTTACCCTTGCGGGTTAGGCCTCCAATGATTTTGTTGTCTGGGACCTTGGTAGTATTGTCTTTGGTAACCACCTTGAGAATTATGAACATAATTTGCTTCCTCGCAATCTTCATTTGACAAGCGTTGCACATCTTCCACATCATTTACCTTTTTTGTTTGGATTTCAGTGAACATCTTGGTTAACACACTAATGTTGGTGGCAAGCCCGGAAATCACTTGATCTCTCTTGGTTCTCCTTAATCATGTTGGTCAAAGAGGGAGTACCGTATGCAATTCCACCCGTGGTATCTTCTGAGTGCCAAGCTTGATTATGTTCTGCCATCTTGTCAAGAATTTGTGTGATCCTTGTGAATGTTTTGTCCATAAAAGATCCATCCGCAGCATTTTTGGCTATGGATTGGTTCAACGGATCCAAACCCATGTAAAACTTCTCCAACAAGATTCAGAAAACCATGATTTGGCGACCTCACTAGATATAGTTTGAATTGATCCCATGCCTCATATAGGTGTTCCCCTGGTAGTTTCTTGAAGAATAAAATTTTATCTCAGAGCTTGGACTTCTTGCTTTGTGGGAATCATTTAGCTAGGAAAGCTCGGATGAGTTCAGGCCAAGAGTGAATGGAATGAGGTGGTAGATTTTGGATCCATTTCCTTGCTTCCCCAGCTAGTGAGTACTTAAATCCCCTCAGTCTTAGGGCATCATCTGACACGTTGTTCTGCTTGTGCATCGCACACACACCCAAGAAGTTTGTAAGATGTTGTGTCAGATCATCATTGGTAGAATTTCTGAAAAACCTCTCTGCTTTAAGCCTTAGGATCAAACCATGTTCCACCTTGAAGGTAGCAGCATCAACTCGTGGAGGGACAATGGCATTTGTATCCTCGATGTACTCATCTATATCTGCAAAAGGATTCTCTTCTTCTTCATACTCGGCCATGTTTACCTAGCACACCAAGCAAAGTGTGATGGAATAGAAAAAGACGTAAAGTAAAGCATACACTAAATAGTAATTTCAAAATCGAATTCCCCGGCAACGGCGTCAAAATTTGATACGCTCAAATTACACCTCAATAAATGGTGTAAGGCGGTCGATGTCAAATATAATAACCCAACTAGGTTGCGGTCGAATCCCACAGGGAATAGGCGTGAAAAGATTACTTGAATAGTGTGAAACTTGACTTAAATCGTAATTCTATTCTGTTAGCTAAAAAGTGTATTGTAATTGTGTGTAGTAAAGAAGACTATATTGTTGTGAGAGTGTAATTAATTTGATTAAGGAAATCAAGGTTGTGTCCCTTTCAATAGAATGTAATGTTATCGGTGTTAATGTGATATATTTCTAATGGAAGGTCCTTTGATATGCATATGGTTTCTAAGTGACTACTCAATATTTTCCAATAGTTGAGTAGTATTTTCTCTTTATGATTTATCCAATATAAAAGAGTTGCAATTAAGGATAACCAATTTATGCCAAATAGAATCCTCTTATTCCTAAGGATTATATTAAACAAGGTTTAAAGCCTTGAATTTTTTATGTTCAATTATACCAAACCCTAACCCACTTTTCCAAGTAAAGAAAGAGTAAAATGGAATTAGTTAATGTTTGCAACCACCAACAATAAATGAAGCATGAGAAATGAATAAATATTAACCAACCATCATATATATATTCAATGGTAAACACCCATTAACATTATACCCATTTAGGGTCCACAACCTTAGTATTTAAAACTAGCTATTCATAAAAAAATACAAAGACAAAACAATAATTAAAGTCATAAGGCTTACAAAAGTACAAGATTCTCTCTTCAAAAGCTTCCAAAATAATGGAGTATTCAATGCCTTCAATGTAGCCTCTTTTTCAGACAAGATGACTCACAAAAACCCTAGTAAATCTATTTATAGTGGACTAAAAGTCGGGGTCAAGATTGGAAAAAAATGCCATTACGGGACCCTTCTACGACCGCATAATGGTCGCAGACCATGTATGCGGTCCGCATAATTGACACTTGCATTGCAGAACTTCAGATCTTCAAGCCCATATTTCTACCGCATTCCCACTATGCATTCCGCATATCAGTTATGCGGTTGCATTTTCCATCGCAGAAGCGCTACGCAGATTCTTCAATAGCAATTGTGCGGTCATTATGGAGACCGCATAATGGACCACATATCCTTCCCTTCAGTTGGCCAGAAGTCTGCTTCAGTTTGCGGTGATTATGCGGTTTGCATATTACTTCTGCGGTGGCACACTTGCAGCATTCCTGTCCTTTTGTGGCTTTTTGACTTCTTTTCCATGTTTTTGGGTCTTCAAGTCTCATGCACTACAAAACACCAAAACTTCATAAGAATTAACTGAAATGCATTGAAAGACGAGTTAAAGTCTATGTAATTGGTATCAAAAGTGCCAAAATTCTACGGCACATCAACTTACTCCTGGTGAAGTTGGCGCTCAAGCCTCTTCTGCTCAAGTTGAATCTTTTCCCGTTGCTGATGCTGCGATATTAGATTCTGCCTCTCCTCCTGCTGATAATGCCTCATTGAATTCTGCCCCTTACTGTTCTTTCAGGACTTAGTTTGTTTTTTGAACTTTTGATGGGAAGTTTGTTTGTTTTTTTATATTTTTGGAATAGTTGGCTAGTTTTTACCCCTGGTTTGTTTTGGGGTTTATTACCAAACAAATATCTTGGTTTTAACTAAGTTTATACTTAGTTTTAGCAAGGCTTAATATATAATATTTCGTTTGAGTTTTTATTACTTTTTGACTTGCATTTAAAAATGCTTTAACATTTCGAGATTTTGGTATAGACACAAATTTTATGAAAGAGGGCCCTTTTATAAACGACACTAATAAAGAGACGTCTCAACTTCATATTGGTGTAAGTATATGAGAGAAGTAGGAAAATACATATTTTGAAGAAGTTTCATGAGTAATTTGAGGAAGTTTCATGTTTTGAACTTTCAAATTATACAACAGTTTACAAATATTCATGTAACATTTTTGTATGACATCTACAACTCTTTCATAATTGTTTTCTTATAACAGATTTCAAAAAATTCTAGGGTATATCTTGCAACCCATGACTAATCATTGCCTTTTGGTGTGGGTTAGCTTTTTGCCCATCATCTAAAATTGTTAGTATAATTTAACAGAACAAAATAAAATCTTAATTAAGTGATACCTGACCATGGGTATTTCCTTTGCTTAGAAATAATATTTCTTCAAATGAACAACATTCCAATTCGAAGGTAACACCTTGCCTTCCATGGTTTCCAACTCATAAGCACCTTTCCCAGCGATACTTCGAACTTTATAAGGACCTTCCGAATTTGGGTTCAACTTTCCTGCTTCAGCTGTTTTTGTTTATTGAAAAACCTTTTTGAGAACAAAGTCCCCAATCTTGAAGTATCTGAGATGAGCCTTCCTGTTGTAGTATCGTTCAATGATTTTCTTCTGTGCTACCATTCTTATTAGAGCCGCTTCTCTCCTTTACTCGAGTAAATCTAAATTCGTTCTTATCTCTTCACCATTTGATTCTTCCGTTTCTTGTGCGAATCTCTTGGCTCACCTATTTCGACTAGGATTAAGGCTTCTGCACCATAAACTAGCGAAAATGGAGTTTCTCCCGTGCTTGTCTTTACTGTTCTTCGATAAATCCATAATACTCCTTCTAACACCTCGGGCCAATTTCCTTTTGACTCCTCTAATCTTTTCTTCAAATTATTAATAATAATCTTATTTGTTGACTCAACTTGTAGATTTTCCACGGGATGATAATGTGAGGAAGTTATTCGTTTGATTTGCCAACTTTAAAAAAAATCTGTGACTTTCGAGCCTATAAACTGTGGGCCATCTACTTCCGCATTTTCTTCCTTAGGTATTCGCACAATTTTCCATGATTGGAATTGCCTTATCAATTCTCGTGCCATTTCCAAATATTGTTGCATTCATGCCTCTCTAGCTATGTAAGTCCCCTGCATTTGGTTGACTACCAGCTGAGAATCACTTTTTGCTCTATAGAGAGTTCTCGTGTCAGTTCTATCCCTACAATTACAGCTTCGTACTCTGCTTCATTGTTAGTAATGAGGTAATATTTAATTGTTTGTCTTATGCTTTCTCCCGAAGGTGAAATTAAAACAATACCTAAACCTGCTCCTTTAGCACTTGAGGAGCCATAGAGTCCACGTACCTGGATTAGATTCGGTGAATATTTGTAATTTCTTTTCTACTTCAGGAACTATTTCTGTGCTAAATCCGCTACAAAATCTGCTAAGACTTGTGATTTTATTACAGTTCTAGGTTTGTACATGATATCATACTCACCGAGTTCTATTTCCCACTTGGCTAATCTTCCTGATAATTCTTGTTTATGCAAAATGTTCCTTAGAGGATAAGTAGTTATTACAGAAATAGGATGACACTGAAAGTAAGGTCTCAACTTTCTAGATGCCATAATTAATGCTAATGCAAGTTTTTCAAAATGAGGATATCGAGTCTCAGCATCCAACAAAGATTTACTGACATAATAAATTAGAGATTGTTTACCTTTGTCTTCTCGTACCAAAACTGCACTTACAGCCATTTCTGAAACTGCAAGATAAACAAACAACCTCTCTCCATCTTTTGGTTTAGCCAGCAAAGGAGGATTTGACAAATATGCCTTTAAATTTTAAGGGCTTGTTGGCATTTTTCAGTCCACTCGAACTGATTTTGCTTTTTTAGCCTTGAAAAGAATTTGAAACTTTTCTCTACATATTTGGAAATAAATCTTTCCAAAGCCGCTATCCTCCCTGTCAATCTTTGTACCTCTTTTTTGCTTGTGAGTACATCAAGAATTTCTTCAGTGGATTTGATCTGTGCAGGGTTCACTTCAATACCTCTGTTAGATACAAAAAAGCCTAAAAACTTTAGATATATCATTGTACCTCTTCTTTTGCTTGACATGTACGTACGATGAATCTTCATTCAATTTATGAGTCATCACCTCCGGAGGTATACATGTCATATTTGAATACGACCAAGCAAAACAATTTGCGTTAACTTTTAAAAATTCAACTAACTTACCTCTCATTCCTAGGCTCAGCTTTGCTCCAATATAAACTTTCTATCTGGCCATTGTTCGAATAGCACAACATCATTGAGCTCTTCAATTATTATTTTGATGTTTTCATTCTCCTCTGGTTCTCGAATGACATTTGGTCTTAAATCCATATATGTTTGCTTTGGTACATTTTCAGACGAGATTTGATTTACCACGTCTTCCACGAAATTCTCATATGTATCAATGCTTTCTTTGTGCGATTGCACCATTGAATTGATATTCTTAGAAATTTGTTGATCTCCCCGAATTTTTGGAATTCCACATTTTGAAGGAAACTTAATAACTTGATGTAATGTAGACAACGCAACATCCATGTCATGAATCTATGGCCTCCCAAGTATCACATTATAGTCCATATACGTGTCTATTACTTGAAATTTTGTTTCTTTGATGACTACTTCCGCAAATGTAGTTAGCACTATCTCCCCCTTCGTAATAACAATTGAATTATCGAATCCAGATAAGGAACGTGCTTTTGGTATCATCTTGTCGCCAATTTGCATTTCGTTCACAGTGCATCATTGTGAGGAACCATCAAGCCATCCACATCTGCATCATCAAATGTTATGCTATCTTTCTCCAAAACTGTGAATTTCGCCGTCTTTTTCGCAGTTGTGTACGTTACACCGTTGACTTCTTATCCCTCGCTTATCACGTTTACTGTTCTCTTTGGAGATGGAGGTTTTGGAGGTTCTTGTCTATTTTTCATGTAAGACTATTTCCTTTCTCGTTGAACAGGTCTGCCAAGTATCCATGCTTTAACAAATGTTCTACTTCACCTTGTAACAAGCAATCTGATGTTTTATGGCCATGGTCGTTATGAAACTCGCACTAGAAATCTGGATTTCTTCTGCTTGGGTTTGATCTCATTTCTTTTGGCCACCGCACCTTATCTCCCATACTCCTTATAACAGATACCAACTCACTGATATTAAAACTATAAATCCTTGCATTCACATTGGTATCTCTATCACGTACATCTCGTTCTATTCTGAAGGTGGATGATGATGACCATGTATCTCTATTTCTTGATCTAGAGTCACACCATACATTTTCTGGCTTGGACCATGAGTCTCGTCCCATGGGTCCCATATAAGGCTCGTATCTATTTTTATCAGACCTCTTTTCAGACTTTGAATGCCTAGAATTTGTTCTTTCGTCAACCCTCGATTGTGCGACGATGTCTTCTTCAATCCGCAGCTTGGTGTTATACCTGTTATATACATCATTACATGTTGTTGCATGGAATTCTCGTAAGCTTTCCTTGAGCCTTCTCATGGCTTCAGAACTTATTTCGTTTAGATTACTCACGAACGCCATTGCTTCCCAATTATCAAGTACTCTTGGAAGCATCATTCTTTCACGCTGGAATCTATCCACAAATTCCCTAGGTAACTCTGCATCTCCTTGCTTTACTTTGAAGATATCTTCCATCCCTTTTTCAACTTTTTGAGCTCCCGAATGTGCTTTTATAAATAAATCTGCAAGCTCAGCAAAAGAGTCAGTAGAATTTTTAGGTAAAAGAGAATACCATGTTAACGCCCCTTTCGTGAGTGTTTCTCCAAATTTTTTGACCAACACTGACTCAATTTCTTGCTCGGTCAAATTATTGCCTTTTACGCCTGTGTGAATGCGGTCATGTGGTCACGTGGATCGGTTGTTTCATTATATTTTTGGGTGTCAAGCATTTTGAACTTCTTAGGAATGGGCAGTGGGGTCGCGCTTGGATTCTAGGGTTGTTGCGAATATTTGTCGATATTCACTCCCCTAATCACATGTGGTACGCTAGGTATTTGCTCGATGCGGTCATTTTGCGCTTTCATCTGCTTCTGCAAAGTTAGAACCAAATTTTGTAAATCAGAGTTATTTGGTATACTTGACCTTCTGTCACGTGATTCATTGGGAGTTCCTCCACTTCATGAATTGGCAAGCCCCGGGAGTGGATCTTCTATGGTAGCAGTCTTATTTGGGGGAGGTGTTGGTGGTGCATTTGGTAGTCCCCTTGATGCGAGGCTAGAATGCATAGTTTAACATGTAATATACCTTACATTTGAGGTGATTTAATGATAAAAATACACTTGTTATGTGCTTAATAGAGTTTATTTTATGTGTAGGTGAATTGGAGATGGAAACGGAGCTAAAGGGATGAAAATACGTCGAAAAATACGCAAAAGGAGACACCCGGCCGATAGCCGGGCGACAGAGCCCTACAGCCTGACCCTACCTGGCGTTAGCCAGGCCTTAGGGATGAAACGCCAGCCCTACCCTGGTGTTAGCCAGGCGTTAGGGCTGAAACGCCAGCCCTACCCTGGCGTTAGCCAGGCGTTAGGGCTGAAACGTCAGCCCTAGCCTGGCGTTAGCCAGGCCTTAGGGTCCAAACGCCAGGGGTTCCCAGTTCGGCCAAATCCGAGTTTTGACGAGTTTAAGTGTTTCCCGGTTGAAATAGAAGTATCCTACATTGTTAGGGTTCACCCTAAACATATAAATAGACACCAAACAACACAACTTGAGAGAACGGAGGAGATTCAGAAGGATTCAGCAAGAAAACACCATAGAAGTGACAAACAGTGATTTCTACGTCTAGTATTCATTACTTTGTATTTCAATTATGCAATTTATTTTAGTTTTGAT